>JAHZNP010001557.1:0-17972 GCA_020615345.1 Triops cancriformis | reverse complement strand
CCACCTTTTAACTGTCCTTTACTTAATTTACGAAATTGACGTGTCTGAAATTATTGGTAAGTTGTGTATAATATATCAGAATATTTCCGTTAGATTTAGCCCGAGAGTCTTGCTATCGCTAATACGAATGCATAAAGAAAATGAATACAAGTAATCAACGCTAAGACTTGGGCACCACGACGTCAACAACCGCTCTTCACATAACCGCGCCAGCGAAATGAGGAACAGAACCGACGAACAACTTTTTAGCTGTTCCTTGAGTTCCACGCACAACTTGACGCACTGTGCGAGGAACAGTCGCTGGAACACAATTGTGCCGGACAAAACCAGGAGCGGCGTCGCTGGAACAGCCTGTTCCTCGCACAACCGACGCACAGCACAACTGATCCCTCGCTGGAAAAGGCCTTATGGTTCTTGCAAATGCCCTTCGAACCTGGACAACGAATTTAAATTTTAGCTTATTTCACGTTGCTGTGCCATTTATCATTGCTGAAGTATGAATTACTGGCATATCACTATCATTTGTTGAATTCTTTCAAAATCATAGCGGTTATCGAAATTGTCCAATTTAATGAAACCACCTAAGCCTCAATAATTCAAAGAAGAAATGTTAAATTGTATTCTTGCAGGGTAGAATCAATTACGAATAAAATAATTTATCATAATTTTTCACACCTAAAAAATAATTTGATGAAATCCCTGCTCTTTTTAGGGATGTTTTTCTAGTCTGGAGACAGAATAGGAAATAATTATTTGACAACGCTGGATCTTTGGTGCCCGCGAAGTTTCCTTTTCCCTTGGAATGCTCTTTTTTCTTTCACGTGGAATTGTTGAATAACTGTAGTTTTCTTGCTAATAATGAATAGCTATAGTTCAAGCTAGTATACCATTGATACAGTTAGATTTTTTATCTTAACCATTATTACCCTACTTTTCGGCATCGAAGTTACGGGATTTTATGAGCTTAATGATTATTACATAATATTCGTACGTTGCTAACTTAAAAAGGCCTTTAAATGCTAGTCTTCCGTTATTACAGCTCTCTATTAATTTTGTGAAGTATCACACAACATTTCAAACGTCATAAGGTTTGAAATACTTCATTTGAAAAAAATGTCATACATTGAAACGTCGTATTTTGAAAACGTCGTACATTTGAAAAGTAAAAGAGATTCTGTCCGTGGTGGCCAAGTTAATAAGAGAAGGTTGACATTATTAGCTGCAATCTACCATTACGCCGCCAACAATACAGAGATAAGACCCCGCTCCCTGGCAAGTAAGCCCAGCCCCTTTCTCTCAAACCCACCGTTTAGACTCGGTATCAATAAAGTGAGCCTGGCAACGTTGTATGTCCGCGACCTGCGGCGGAAGAGCATGGATAGTTGTTATTTATTTCGACTTGGTGATGTGCCTCAGCTCCGCTCAGCGTTTTCCGAACTTTGTGCGCGTTCAGCGGGATTTTTTGATTGTTTTTACACCGACCAAACCCTCCATGGTTGCGCCAGTGATACTTGCGCTCTGTCCAAATTAGGAACGCCTAGTGGATTAGCTTGTTGTTGGCTGGTTCCATCTGCCCATCCCGTGGCATTTATGACCCTGAAGGGTTAAAAGTTCTACCAGGGAGAAAAACATTTCACCAGCGAAGAAAAGAACAGCGAAAATCAAGCGAACGTTCGTTCAGACGCCGTTCGTCACGCGTCGTAGTATTTAACTTTTCTATTCCCGTTTTTTATTTGACAGTGGTGGACGAAAGCATGGTGTACAAGGACGAAGTCATGGTTTGGTTTCAGAAACTCTCGGGCGCCCAGCGAATTGATATCATGTGTAGTCTCCTGCAGCTCTGTTTGCCGTTTGAAATGAAATTTTTCGCCACCTACATCGAAGGCCAAGCTCGGACAGATTTGGAATACCACCTTCTCCGACAGGTGGAATTGAACGCCAACGATGTTGGTAGCAATGCCAATGGGGACGAACCTGCGACGGCTGGTAGTGGTGCTACCGTTGGTGGTAACCAGCCCGGATTGATGCCCACCAACGTCACTCACCCGTGGCTGTCGAAAAGCAGTCACGAAAGTTTGTTGGACGCCGCCTTCCGGAGAAAGCTCATCTTTTCGGTCGCCTTTCTCCATGCCAATAACCGGAGCAGCGCAGTAGCGCTCCATGAGGCTTTAGTCAGTCCCGCAGCCCAATCTGCCTTATTACTTGTCAACGTGAGTCTTCATCCCATCATCCAGTTGTCGCCCCTCCACCCTGAAATGCCCCCTCGACCACTCGCTGGCATAGACGAGTGCCTTCAGGAGTTACTCTTGCTGTATACTTTAGCTGTGCATCACCCTGCCTTTAACTTTGAAGAGAAAACCAAACTTCGTGCCAGTTTGACAAACCTGCAAGCCATTCATCAAGCGTGTCCGACCATGGAGCCGAGCAAACACAGCGTCGGAGCCAAAGCAGAGCTGTTGGAGGGACCAATACCTATCCTGGTAAATGAAAAAGAAAAGCACTGGGTCTCTAACCCGTGGTCGCACTTTGTGACCTAGCGCTTTTCGCACCCGCGACCTCAAAGAAGCACTTAAGCAAGTTACGTAAGCTTGCAAGGGGCGCGAGGGAGAACATGAAACTGCCGGTAGGCCGTAAGAAGAAAAGGGCAATGGAGAGAAAATGGTAGGACAGGGTCCTGAGCAGGTTTTGATGACGAAATGTAACCTTGTTATTAGCATCCCTAGTCCTTAAAGGGAGAGCTAGCTTCAATGGCCGCCGTAAATACCAATAAGGGCGATGAAGAAGGAAAAATTCGGCTCCAGAATGACAGTCCAGTTATGTTGTTTTATTTTTGTGTAATGCCTGTTGCAGTTTTAGTTGAGAAGCATGGCTCTTCCGTTGAGTATCTACGGGGCTGTTTCGGTAATTAACCGCCGCCCACGCTTGCTAGTATTAATATATGGCAGATTGTGACATCGTCGCAGGTTATGTTGTTCGTGTGAATATATCCTTACGTTACAGGTCGTGGACTAGGATCAAAGTAATTAAAAAGATTAATAAATGAGATAGAATAAATTAATGTAAAGTAATCAATTAAATTAAATAGAATAAAATAATTATAAAAGATGAATAAATGATCGATGAAACTTTAACCCAGTGTGGGAAATTTCACAGCTGGATTACTGTTAAGATGTTGAAACTTAGGTCATCTCGAAGTGTGGACAATATCATTGCTGTTTGGGATGGGTAACCTCCATTTTGTTTATTTGTTTCATTTTATGTAGAATGGAATCAGTCGTCTCAGCCCAATTCAGGTGTTTCAAGATCCAGCCAGAACCGCAGAGCCTTACACCTATATCTCTACAGGTAAGATGAAATTTGAATTTGTGATAATGAAAGATGGTAATTAATGGTTTGTTGGTAGAAATCTCTCCCAACTCGTCCAAAGGCACTTCCGAAACATCACCAGCTCGTTACATTCAACGCTTGGGTGTAGACGATGGTTCAAACCCGCTTCCTCTTCCAGTCTCGCTGTCATCACCCATCACCTCTTCGCCAACGTCGCCATTCCAAAGTCCGTTGTCCTCGCCTACTTCGCCAGCCACACAGGTGGCACTGGGGGAAGGACCAGACGATCCTGTGAAAGAACTCAACAGAGAACACATCAGAAAGCTGTGGCCGGTCTTGCAGCAGTTCTCGCCCACCGAAGTATGCTTTCCTATTCTCCCATTTTTATCGTCAGATAATAGTACTACAGGCATTGGCGTAGCCAGTAATGCGGACAGACCGCAGGTGCGTACCAAAAATGTCTCCAAATTCGGGCGCCGACTATGGACCTACGGCGCCCAAAAGACGACCTTTATCGGTTTTGGTATGGTAGTGGTAGTGGACAAGTGGTGCCAAATCTGTTAATTGCGTACCGTTAAAAATCTCTTAATATGCCAATGGTTACAGGCTTGAGCACAAGTTTTAATTGTACATCCCATCGGATTATTTCAGTTCCAGGCGTCTTAAAAGTGGGGAAAACTGTACCTGCTTAACCAAGCGTAACTGAAGTTATTCAAGATCGACGTAACCTTAATTAGCTTTACCCTAAATTGTATTCGCTTCAGAAAGCTACGTGTGAACCGAATAAAAGCGCCTGGGACCATATTAAAGTAACGGGGGATGTACTGTGAAGATATAAACTGTTCCCTTTAAAAGGAAATAATAGCTCTGTTTTAGGGAAAATTGACATGTTTCTTAACATTAGCCTTATGTATTGATTTTAGTCTTGAAATCTATGAAGTACAGTTTTACCACTAGACAGGCCTCTGGAACTAAAACAATTAAACAACAGTAAAATTGAACAACAGATTTTAATAGGAAAGAACGCGAGCTTTTCTATCCCTGATCGAATTCTCGAGTTAAGGAAACGTTTCTTCACTCTTTATTGGCACAAATGGCAAGGTCGACTGAACGTTGCGTGACAACGTTGCATTTTGAGTACTAGACTCGGGACGAACGAATTTCGTGAATAGTGAAGTCACGGAAAGCATGATGTTAATGGGTTGATAGTAACAAATACCTTTTATTTTTACGCTCATTATAATAAGTAGACGTAAACAAATTGCAAGTTAAAGTGAGTGAGTCATCTCGGATGAAAAATGTTGTCTAGCTCGGCAATTTTTGAAATTTGGAACATTTTTCCCAAGGTGGAAACGAATATTCCAGCGATTCGCCGTCGAATGGAAAGTCTTCTGAGCAAGCTCGGCAGGAATAATTAGCTTGTCTGTACCTACGGGATTTTTTTAATTTAAATAGCGGTGAATCTTTTCTTCACTATTAGAGCAGCACGTTTCCAGTGTGAAACTGACATATTATGAACAATACTCAAGAACGAAGCAGGATGAGACGCCGAAATTCATGGTTAACACGGACTTTCGGTAAAAATTTCAATTAACCAACAATGAATTCATAAAGAGGCTGGGACGGAAACAGACCTTGGTTGCAGTTTCTTTGCCAGCACTGAATTGGCAATCAGGAACATGTCCTGAATTCGGAATCAGGACATGTACTCACCTTTAACCGCCGAACAAAACCAAAGCACATAGTGAGACGCTTATGGTGAACACAAGGATACAATAATGTGATTTACCGTTGAAATGGGCGAATGTGCCGAAACTCAGCAATACTTCCAATCAGTTTGATTCTTTCGCCAAGTACAAGTCATGAGCAAAAAAAAACTAGACACAGAAAACCACAGAAGTCTAATCAGGCCTCTCGAGGCTGAGTAACCTTCATTAGGTAGTGCAAGAGCTGGAAAAGTAGCCACAGGCAACTTCTATACTTTCAATAATGGATTACACTTATTTTGCATTGTAACATTCCTTTGCCTACATACACCTTTTAACCGATTGGTTTAATGTCTTTCGCCACTTAAGGCCCCGGTATACACAACTTCCGAAATTAAAAAAGAATAAAAGATAGGGACACGCTTTTATTCTTAGAAGGTAGGTCTGCTCAAGTGACTTCTAACAGAAGCAAAACGAAGTCAAACAGAAACTCTGGATAGCGGTAAAGCATAATAAAATCAAACAAAACCTTGAAATTTCATACACAATGTCACAAAAACTACCAAACAGTTCTCTTTTTTCTCTTTATCATAAAACTTTAAAAAATCAGAGCTAGTGCACTACATTGCCCGATTTCCATTTTTCTGTATAATAAGAAAGTAGCACACATTCAGTCAAAGTTTACAAATTTATCAAACTCCTTTTTTCACAAAAACTCGATGTTGTGTACTAGTCATCACTAATAGCAACTTTACTATCGAAACAATATCTTTGACATTTTTACTGTTTTCAAATTATGGTGTCTGAAATCTTCCCATGTTATTCGTCCATAAGGGGTTTGTGTATACCGGGGCCTTAATGAAGGTAAATCAGCCTCGAGAGGCCTGATTAGACCTCTGTGGTTCCAGGTGGCCAGTTTTTTTTGCTCATGACTGTACAATACATTACATTCTAGCAAGGCATTCATAGCAAAACATTCGCTAAGCGCATAGAAAGATGAAGTACATTACCGGAAGAGGTTGACGACAAGTAAAATTTCTAGAAAATTGATTTTTAAATTTTTAAATTCAAAATTGTGTGTAATTAAAATTTACGTACAAGTACTTTGTCTTCAGTAAACACAAGTCAGTCTAATAGATACTTGTTTTCTCTGTTGCTTGGAATGCGATAGAATCGTTAAGCCGAGTTTTTTTATATGAATCCATCGGAGGCTTCCGCCTGTTGATGCAAACCGAGTATTGTCTTCTTTTTAGATGAAATCTTTACGTTAACCGTGATTATCACTTATTTCGTTTTCCGCAGATCAGATCGTTCACGGATGAGGAGTTACGAGCCTTTGGGCTAACACCCTCGTCCATCCCGAAATTAAAACAGTTCCTGCGTAACGCGACAGCGACGCTTCCTAACGGTGTGTGTCTGCCTCCCAAGAGCGGTCCCACTTCTCCAGCATGTAGCAGTACAAGCAGTGTAAATACAAGTGACCTGGTACGTAAGCTTTTGAACGTCTCCCGCCTATCTAATACATTCTCCCGGCCCAATAGATGTCGAGCGATGTAAGGCCCGAAGTCAACGGCTTGCCTGAAGCATCACTCCCGCGTCCCTTACGACGGAATTCGCGAGATTGTTACCCGTCGTCCACCTTGCCCAGCAAGCCTTTCAGCCACGCCACACTGGTAAACCCCACCAACCCCCTCTACGTCACCCATTCGCCAACGAACCGACCCCAGCCGTTCCGACGCCATGATCCCGAACCTAATTCAGTTCCGCTGGGTAAGTCTGCGTTAGGTCACCCCAGCGCGTCTATGCGCGGTGCGAGTTCTTACGGTGCCAAGAGCGACTCCAGTGTGAGCGTGGGTTCCGGGTCCAACAGCAGCGCGTCAAGTATAGACTCGCCCAGCCCGCCGGGATCCCGGATAGGTAGCCCTGCTTTACTTGCCACACTCAATTCCCAACCCGCACCAGTAGGCTCAAGATCCCCTTACCCACCTCCTCCCCCAGACTCGCCCAACATGGCCTTCCCACCCCTTATCCCCGGCCAACCCCAGCCATCACAACAGCAACCCGCTCCCAGTGCTGTGCGAACTGCCATGGCTGCGTGTGGTATGCCGTCGAATCCGACCAGCTATGCCAATCCGAGACCACGGTTCTTCGAACCTTTTCCGTTAGCCAGCTCGATGAGACCGCGGCCCACAGCGTTACACAACATGTCTGCGGGTAGCGTCACGCTCCCGCGGGTTTCAGTGCCTAAGCCTATCCGCACAGTAGTCAGTGCTCCCGTGTTGGCCAGCCAGTCCAACGCGACTAACGAAGGGAAAAACAAGTATAAAACCGCAACCGCGGGATCCAACGCGGGACCACCGTGCCTCAACGGCAGCAGCGTGCGGTTTGCGAACCCGCCGGCTCCCAGTTTAAACAATCCCAATTCGGGTAACGCTAGTCGCGCGTCGTCAGAATCGAGAGAAGTTCCTCCCCAACCTTACGGTTACCCTATGACCCGAATCCCCTACTCGGTGGGGTCATTCGTTTACGCCAACCCGCACAATCTTCCTTTAGCGACGAGTGAACCTAACCCCGCCACCTCCTCGTCGGGTGCGGGCGGTGGTACAACAGGAACCGTCAACTTGGCTTACCTCTCCAGTCCTCCTTACATGCCCCCTCCGCCTCCCGCCACAGGGCAACAACTCCCTCCTCCCCAAGCCACGGGGACGATGACGCAGCCCTTGTTTCCCCTCATGGAAAATCCCCCGATTTCGAGCCCGGGTTACGCGAGTACCTCGCGAAGCCATGCAGGGCTCATGGCGACTCCCATTCACCAAACGGTCTACGCCTACCCGCATTACAGTTTTATCTGCGATACGTCGGGGGACGGTGCTGGCGGTAGTGCAGTGCAGGGCGCAGGAGGGTCCGGCGCGCCTACAGGGGTGTTTTATTCCTACCAACCGGGGATTCAGTACATCGTGCCACCGAGTATGCCGCCACCACCCGGGAACGCGTCGTACTTGTGTTCACCGTACTACTTGAGCGCGCCTGTGTTGAACCCAGAGCTGAGCAACGCCGGTGCGCCGACGGCAAACTCGCAACGTCCACTTTCGCTACCTGAGCAGATTCCGTTTGGGACCTTGTCGGAGCCACCCGCGCCACCTAGGGTGGCCACTTGTTACAATTGCGGCATGGGAGGCCACCGGGGACCCGAATGCAAAGAAAAAACGATCGAAGAGTGCATTAAACCCATCAAGCCTGACAGCTGATTGGTCGTCGAGGAGGACGCCAAACCCAACAATGAAAGCTACCGCGTTGCGTTGGTTTGTTTGTAATTAAAATGTGGTTTTGTAAAGGAAGAATGTTCTGCAAACGCTGTTACTAAAGGTCTCTGTTGCAGTGACTCTGACAATTGGAATGATCTCTTTGTTGTGGGTGTCAAACCATGAATTCTTACGAGGAACGGAGTGTTTTGCATAATGGTTATAACTTAAAAAACACAATAAAAGTCAGAATTTATTTTTGTCCCGCTCCCGCCTGTATATCTCGGAATGTTAAAACTGCGGCAAAACTCTTACCCACTGTTCCCAGCACACACTCAAAACGTCTTTTGTCCCTCGTGACTGGGACCGCTTAAGTTCGACACGGGACATTCATGCATCCAGCCCCTGAGAGATGACGACAGCGAGGTGCTATGGTAGCTTTGGCCGTCAGCGGTCGGCCTGAACAAAGTCACTGACCGGTTGAGACCCCCTTCCCCCGGCGACGCTAGTCACCGACGTCGGTCTCCAAAGTCGACTGCGATGTACTTGGGACAGTGAAGTTTCTCGGGTTTGAAAAGTACACAGTCTTGGCTGGCGCGGGACAGGCACGGAAAATGTGCGACGATGGTCTTCTTGTCCTACCTAGACCTTAGGCGGGCGAGGCCCGAGCATTTGACAAGGCGCTGGGTCTACTGCGCTACCTTGGCCGCGGCTTCGGAACATGGGAAACCAGTTTGGCTTTGGGGAGTTCTGGACGGGCACGAGCTGTCGTGGTGCAGAAGTGCTGCGGCAGGGTCTTGTGCAGTTTAACTTAGCTCCAGATAAAAGGACGCAACCGCCGGTAGGAGGAGCTTTAGCAGCAGTAGGCTTGGCTTTCAGCTTGTCCGCAGCACGTTCCAGATCAAGATTTAACACTAAGTGACGCCTTTCTTGGTATTCACGGTGCCCAACGTCAGTGCCGTTTTCGTCTGCTCTACATATGGACGAGCGTCTTACGCAAGCATAGTAGACGCCCTACAGTTGAAGCTCATCGTCAGTGTCGCCTGTTATGTTCGCCAGTTTCACTACCCGGCGGCACCGTAAAATCTCCGAGACCAGTGATAGCAGCGACGCGTACAAAAGCAAGAAGCGTCGCTACGATGAAGGACACTCAGCCAATCCGACGTTGGAAAAATTCCAGAAGAACGCCATCAAGCCAAACGCAACCGCGACAAGAAAATCAACGGGGTTTAAAGGGGAAGAGATTACGTGTCACTTGTTTGCAGCACACACGTGTAGATACAGTAAATGGGGGAAAGGCAACGTATTGAGAGGAATGTATGGTTTGGGGGAGTGGGTAAGAGTTTGCTGCATAATATTGCGGATTTTTCCCTGAAAATAAAGTATACTACATACACGGGGCAGCCATGTTTCACGCTCTCCGTAAGTCAAACGTTGCTGTTGTGTGGGAAATTGTTTATACTGTTTGTGTAAGGAGATATTGTTAAGGGACGTATTTGAAGTTGAACAAAAGTAAGAGAATTTCTTAACGCTTTATGCATATTTCAGAGATAAAAACGAAGGCTATTTGAGAAAAAAAATATGCTGTGAGTTGTGAAAGACGACAAAACTCGCTTTATACTCGTTTGAGTTTTTGGTCGAGGACAATTTTGTGTCCTTTGCTTTAAAACTTGCATAGCGAGGAAAGGGCGTGTCAATTTTTGAAAAACGGTAAGTTACGGGAGAATGTTTTTGACAATACTCCGGCAATACACTTTGAAACAGACCGGGAAACATGTGTATTTTTTTTCCTTTATATGAAAATAAGTGTCCACAACCTTTTATTCATTATCACTGGAGTTTTGGAGTCTATTAATAAGATGTGCATTAAAATGCACCGTACTGCAGTGATTGTTGCTCACTAGCGCAATCTGGGGATACGGTTGAAGCAGCATTTTGGAGTAGCGTTCGGTAAACCCGTGATTTTCTGATTTGGACCATGATTAGTTCAACTGAGGTTAAGTGACCGTGAAGGCCGACAGATGACGTTATCCAATGGGTTGTATAGGCTCGCGGGATTCCTCCGCGATTTTGACTGGAATAGGAGCCATGATGGTTGAGGGAAAATCACAGTAAGGTCCATTAGTCAGGGTTAACATAGTCGGCGGTGGCGAAGTTGAATCGGTCGTTTCGCATTCCATAGGCACGCAGTAATATTTGGAGCAGAAGTCGGCAATGCGGTTGCAGGCTTCCGTGACTTGCTCTTCCGGCACGGTCAATACCAAGCGGACGTAATCGGGGTAGTCGAAACACTGTTAAGGGCGTTCGTATATTCAATCATAGGCAGATAGAAAAGATATAGAAAATAGAAATCGTACTTTGCCTGGAAGACAAAACACAGACTGCTCCGTCACTAACCGTTCGACAAATTCCAGGTCTGTCGCAAAATCAGGGAAGCGTTCCATTTGTAGTCCGACCTGGTAAACATGTTACTGGTTAAGAGAGTGTTCGTTCTTATATTCACGGAGCCTTGAGGCAAACCCTAACCTACGACAGTACCCATAAGGAAATTCTAAGAATGCTTTCAAAGTGTTCAAATTATTTCCTCGTGTTATCGAAATTTTCGAAGCATTTGATTTTTTTCCAATTCCTGTGAATGTGCACAAATTTCCTAGCCTTTCTGAAGTGTTCCCCAATGTGGTCCGAAATTTTTTCGATATTTCTTTCTTTCAAAACATTTCTTTTAAATTTTTAAGTGTCTTTGAATTTCTAAAATACCCTTGAAATGTACATTATTTTTCAGTTATTTTTTAATTTTGAGGTGTAATTTAATTTTCTAAAATCACCTCGAAATTTCTACATATTCTTTGAAATTTCTTTATTTTCTCGAAATTATTTTTGTGTTGGGAACTTATAGGACATTTCTCGCGTTCTTTAGAATTCTCTACGATGCCCTGGAATTTCAAGCTACGGACAACGCCTAATGGGCGTCGATAGTCCCGCCATGATCAAAATCGAGGAAAGAACATGTAATAAATAAAAAACCCGCGCTTTTGTTGGACATTTTTCTTTCATTATGCACTGTGCAGGGTTAGGGTTTGTTACGTAGGCTACAAGGGTGAATACCCATTTTCATCGTACCATCATATACATGGCACCAGATGGCATGATAGGTTGTAAACCAGGGATGAGTGACAGTTGATTATATGCCGTTTGCGCATTGGTCTAGACAAAACTATGAGATTTGCAGAACAGTTTTTGTCCCAAATTACCTGCACAACTTTCAGCGTGTTCTCAAAAAAATCTCGTGGAGTTTCAGTAAGAATGGTTGGCAAGGCACCTTGGATAATAGTTGAACTCCCAATGATTCTCTGACTTAAATTTTGCAATCCTCTCCGTACCTTTGGTACAAAAGCCACATTTATAGTAACAGATCAATTGAAAACTGATTATCAAAATTTTGGTCGCAGTTTACTTCAGGGGCGAATACGTCATTTCTGTCATGGATAATAATCCAGCCCATTCGCCAGCCAGGGATCAAATATCTGAGACAGAATGGGGATTGAAAGTAATTATATCGCCATCTGTTGTGGAAAACAAACCTTTTCGTTAATCCACCACAACTGAGTATTGGAACGGTCGAGGATAAAGAAGCAATAGGATGGAATTCCTTGCCTTCAAAAACCTGTGAAAATACATTTAAGTTTTTGTGGAACGAAATAATTTGTTATTCGTCGTATGACTGAAATAAGGGTAAAGCATGGCCTGGTG
Organism: Triops cancriformis; assembly: GCA_020615345.1. NCBI lineage: Eukaryota > Metazoa > Arthropoda > Branchiopoda > Notostraca > Triopsidae > Triops > Triops cancriformis. Next base: position 5,947 of record JAHZNP010001557.1, on the reverse strand, counting down.
TAGTTCAGACAGCCGCCACTAATCGCGCACATCCTAGAACAACTGTTTACTGGACTTTGCATTTTGTCCGGTTTGAATTGGTTTATAGGACAGAGAAGGTGACTGTGGCTAATTAGAAGTCATTCTCAGTAACGAGTTTTAGTAACAATTGCATAGCACGAGCATGCTCTTCGGGTTTTAGTTCATGATTCGCAACTGCAATAACAGAAGGCGGTACGGTATCTGACGCTGTCGAGATTTAGTTAGAGACCACGTGGCATTGCAAGGTTAAAGAACAGGAATGACAATAGAACGGAGTAGGTAGGAACACATTCATGTGGATACTCACAAAGTAATCATAGATCTCATCAGCTATGATGGGAATGTAATGGCGGGCAGCGACATCCAGGATTTGCTCAAGATGCTCTTTGGAAAACACGGACCCACAGGGGTTAGACGGATTGTTGGTCACGATGGCTACAGTATTCGCGTCAATTTGACGTTCCAAATCGTCCAAATCTACTTCCCAACCTTGATCCGGCTGCATGTGCATAAAGTGGACAAGTAGTTATTAATCATACTACGGCTAAAAGGTCTATGTTACTGTATTACTGTTGTCATTTGTATCCTTAAAATTGCCATTTGCTGTCCTGTTACCAGGATCTTTCGTAGTTCTAAAGTATCAATATTCGTGAGTATTATTATCGATATTACAAGGATGGGATGAAAGCTAAGAACCTTGGGATGAAAGGGTACGCAGCCCCGGCGCCATTTTCATGGCTTACATATTTCTTACGTAACTAGTGAACTTTTAAGATATGAGAATTTAAAGTAAAAGATTATCTCGCAAGAATTTTGTTCCATTTTGATCCCAACTGTTTTATAATTACACACTGGCCCCACAAGGATTCCGAATATCGAGCATATGCCGTTTTCCGCCATTTTCAAAGATATGTGCCTTATGATTAAAATGACGCGCGAATGAAATTCTTCGTGCTCTTCGCACACAAAGACTACTTAAAATCCAAGCCTATGACGTCGAACACCGCTATGCTTTTCGAATGACACACTGACGCGTTCTAAGAAAGTATGGTGCATATACTCAACTATCATCTCTTAAACACAACGGAAATTGAACATAAGTGGATCGTCATTAGACCTATGCAAATCCAAGTGCAATTTAATTTCTCTACTTTAAATTCTCTAGTTTTCGAGTCTGTCAACCGGAAACGAATTAAAGTTTCCAATATTTAAAATCAATTTCACTCAATCATCTCGCAAAAATCCACAAAAGTCGGTTTAAAACATTTACGGGTTTTAAAAGTCGAAGTTCGTTCAATAATAAATTAAATTCATATAAAGTGCAGAAGAGGTTGAAAACTTATACATTTTCAAAGCCAAATATCTTTAAAGTAAATTCCGGCAAGTTAAACTATTTTTAGTCAGCCCATTTCCAAAACAGAAGAGTCAGTGTAAAACTCGACATTTTCAACTCACAAAGTAACGAAATGAATGAAACACTGATAAACAAACTGAATATGCTCAATTTAACTAAACGCGTCCCCAAATCGTACTCAACAAGGTCAATTTTGCCCTACTCTAATTGCTATTCTCTTTGACACGTTCTTTTTTCACTAATGAAACTTCGTTCCTTCAAGCACCTCCCTTTCAAATATTGGGTCATACATTCAAGAAAGTGACGTCATTCTGTCCCATATATTTGACCGTAATCTTATATATTTTTTTACCTTCAAATTGTAAGGTTTGGTTTGAATTCCTAAGCCTTCAGCCAATGTGCGATAGAGAGAAAAACCGGGCCTCGGGATGAGAATATTTTGACCGGGATTCGCCAAAACGCTGATACACAGATCCAACGCACAGGAGCAGCCACTGCATAGCACTATATCCTATAAGCCATACAAGTAACAATCAAACATTTCAGTCTTGCTGTATCTATCTAGCTGCTTAAAGGAATGGCCCACTTTTGTCTTAGACTTAGCGAGCGACAAGAATTCAAACAACTGGTAATCCACGAAGAACTCAGACAAGCTGTACAACAAGACTAACCTTGGCTTGCACCTCCGCCCCCGGAACAGAAACGTATTTGGCTACGGCATTCCGTGCTTCTTCATATCCTAGCATTTCGTAATAGTTTGATGATTCCGTCTTGTTCACACAGACATTATTTGCATGCCTTTTAGATTCTCTTTCAGTAAAGAAGCTATCCCGCCACCGAGTCAAGCCACGTGCGCCATGTCATACCTGTGCTGGGGGCGTATCCGTTGTATTTCATAGAACGTACACTTTCTACTACAGCATCTGTGATCTTAGGGGCAGGTTTGAGATTGCCAAACACCGTTGGGTCACCTAAGGAGTCAAGGGAATCAAGGTAATACTTGAAGGTATTCCATCCAAAGCGCCCTTAGGGGCATACGCTAATGGGATAGTTAGTTATCATGTCAATCCGCTTTTAGTGATGCCCCGGCCGTACATGGTAGGCTGTGCTGTAGAAGAAACACCCTGAGAGTCTTCTTCCTGGTCTGGGAGATCGGACTTTTGGTAAGAAAGGAGAAAACGAGCTATATCCCAAAACATGTTGACCGTGGAAGTGGAAACCACCAAGCTCCGCACACCAACATGATGTGTCTAGAACAATCAAGTTGATTGCCTGCAAGGTGTTCTCCTCTAGCAACTGTTGAATAGGTGGGGTAGTAGTACTTTCTGCATAGTCAATGAAGGCGACTTGTTTCGACGTAGTCCGATCCCCTGAACAGGGCCGCGTAGAAGTGGTTGCCTTACTCCACGCGATTTCCAAGAGCTGATTGCTTCAGTGCAAAACTGGTCAGAACCACTTGAAGGCCTATGCTTTTACAAACCGATTGCCACATGCGATAAAGCAAAAATTTTACTTTCAACGCGTATTGAACTCTCAGGTAGGAAGCTGTTTGCCAAAGTTTCCCGGCCAAGGCGAGAAAATGTTTCAAAATACAGGCTGCAACTAACTAGAACAACTCGTACTGGCAAAATAAATGTTATGCAATCACGTAGAAAGGTCTGACACACAAATGACAGTAAAAACCATTTAGCTAACAGTAATACGTGCTTAGTTGGATCACATTCCACGACAAAATGGGGAAAGGTCAAGGAGATTATTTTAACTATCCCTTAACTCAAAAATGTATTACTTCCTTAGCACAAATCTGGATAGGAATGTTCATGCTGGGAATAGTTTGTCGTCGATATATTTACCAATAGAGAGAGCTATCATGGGCTTGTCCGGATTGGGCCGCAAATCCATGGTCTCGATGATGGATCGGATAGGATTGAACGTATTTTTCGCCAAATTGGATGTTTTGACTTGCCACGTATTTCGGGACTTCATGGTGCACTCTTTGATGGTAAGTTTCTCGAATTGTACGGGTCAAATGCCCAAACTGACTCCGAATACCTTCGAGCTCACCTTGGTTGATGTAACTCTCGACACCTAACTGGGATTCGTTCTGTGAAATGGGACAACTTTGAGTGGCGCTAGGGAAGTTTCGTTGGCCATGTGTATAGAAGCAGTTATTAAGCCAAAGATTTCTTGAGCGTTTTTTGATACACACAAGACCCTTTTTGTGCAGGCACGCATAGCCATTGGTGGAAATAAAGGGCCGGAGTGGTTGCATAGTTTGGGTATTGGTAGTTGTTGACGAGCTGGTAGACCATGATTTCGTCGCCTTCAGCATTGTTTTCCCCGAGACGTAGACAGAACCGGCTTGACCAGTTGGCTTTGCCAGAATTCACATGGGAATGTGTAATGTGCATGCGTATTCCATAGCCGGTTCACGTGTTAAGGAGCTTACGTGATCAAAAGGAAGGCTCGTGAGAGGCACAAGTGGAAGATCTGGAGGGAACGTAACCTTAACTACACGGCTTCCACGGGGCCATCAGAGACGCCAGCGAAACTAGCATAATTGCGACATAGCCCTAAGTTGTCTTCTTCTCTCAATAGTAGTTGTTCTCCTTGAACAAAACAGGAAGTTTAACAACTACTTTTTTTCATTCTGATTTTTTAAGCGCTCCTTAAAATACTCATTTTATATGTACACGGTATATAACAACTTGCTATTGCAAGTAAAAAACGCTAATTAAAAGTGGCTTAACACGCCATTTGAGTACGTTGATCTTAACGGAGTATTTATTTACTACAGGTAATCCATTGTTGAGATTGAAACTAGACATAGAGAAAGCGATTATACTGGACTGAGATCCAAGGAAATCGTCTTTTAGAGAACTTTAACTTTTAAGATTACAGGATCGTGTGCTACAGAAGCATGAATTTCACCCAGAGCGAGGTCGGTCGACTTAGCAACAACATACAAACAACAACAAACTTTCACTCAGGTTTACAGGGGTTGCGTATTGCAAATTCTTGCTAGTGTAAGAAGGCGCCGTGTTACACTAGTCAACAACTGAGTTCTGTAACAATGGGTATGAAACACGCCAAACGCCATTCATTGCAATAAAACTGGAATGAAGCAATAGTCATTACGACCAAACTACAGCAATGTAGATATGGACCGACGAGACGTGCTTTCCAATTCCATATGTGTCGTTCAGGAGTTTCTTTCATTGGGTTTCACCTAAGGCATTTGGCTCGTGTAGAGGAGACTGCGGACTCTCAAGTAATAATTTAATTTCTTTACATTATGATTATTCTAATAAATCGCTTTATTAAACAGTGGACTTATATACGATGTTCCTTTGCTCGTTATTTGTTTCACATGCAGGAAGCAATTTTTACTAAGGCGTTGATTTTTTAGATCTAGATATCTATTGCATGGATCGTAGTGTTATAGTTTCCATGTTTAATTCCAGTAGTTCCACTTTGTCAGTTTATCATATTTACACTAATAGGTAACACGATATGTTCACTGATTCGGGTTAAAGCTATGGTGCACCGAAGCGTATTATAGGGAGTTCACGTGCTAAACGGCATCAGCAATTTTACCAAAATTGCGATGTATTGGGTCATTCAACGAGTCCGTGAACGTTTCTAGCGAAAATCTGAAAAAAAATCTCGTTTTACGTAACGAATTTTATTCAATTATGTATGCAGCGTTTTGTTGGATCACTTTGTCCCAAAGATTGGGTAGATTGAAGAACATCTCCCAAAACATCTAGTTTTTTTTTTTTTCAAAAACTGTTCGAGGTGCATTTTGATAACGTGCCGATTTCGGAATTTTTTCAATTAAAATTCCCAGAAAAATTACGAAATTTTTTTCGGGGTACGCAAAAATGTGTGTGGCCGGGCATTGTCATGGTGAAAGGTTACGCCTCTTCAGTTGGCAAATTCTGGACGCTTTTGAGCAAGGCATCTTTCAAATCTTACAATTGCTCGCAGTATTTGTCACAATTGATGGTTTTGACCTTCTGGGAGTAGCTCATATTAAACCACTCCTTTAAAATCCCACCAGAAGCACAGCATCACCTTCTTCGGGTGGACCCCAGTTTTAGAGGCAGTTTGTGGACGATTGTCCCGTGATCCCCAAGATCTTTTCTTGCTACGTAGATAATCCGCTTCCCATCTCCGGTAATCATATTCCTCAAAAAAGGATGTTGCTTATTTTTATTCAGCAGTAACCCGCACGCGCCGAGTTCGGTTTGTACCGCAACAGAGTACAGACGTGTTCTGACTTTTCTTGTGCACCAACCAACTGTAACAATTTTGTGTAAACAAGGACATATATCTTATGCACCAAAACAAATTTTGGATTAAAGCCCTGCTCACCAGTACGTTAGTGGTTGTTGTCACGATTCGTTCAGTTGCCAGCATTACTTGTTCGAATTAATAAGTCAACTGGAAACACAAATGTCCGAAGACCCAGGGCTTTGCCCTGGGCAAAACAGCTCAACTGAACCCAATGACACGAGAAACCCAACCGAACAGCCAGGTAAACATACACTTGTAATCGTTCGCTGCATT
>JAHZNP010001556.1:0-17978 GCA_020615345.1 Triops cancriformis | reverse complement strand
TATATATATAATAAATGGACAGGGCAATTGATGTTCCGAATAGCCACAAGGAGTTTTACGGATTTTTCGAAGAGAAAAAGGGTTTCACCTTTACGCGAAATTTAACTTCGCGTCAACTGTCGAATAGTATAGCCTAGTTTATACATGTAACCACTGCGCCACGCTCGTAACCCGTGAAAGGTTTCGTTTCGCGGTTTGTTACCAAACAGCGAACAGGTTGACCACTCGCAACCCTTCTTCCTAAGAATTGCAAATCATGACCTAAGAACGCGTAGTGCCAACGGAAATCGACGGCGTTTTTGTGATGTTATTCTTGAAAAATTCGAAAAAAAGTGAAAGAAGCTCCTTCCAAAATTGTTACAGGCCGCTACGAGCCCTGAACCCGGTGGGTAAGATAATTTAATAGCGTAAGTATGCAAGTCTTGTATCTTCACGACAAACGTTAAAGCTCAAATTTGGTGCCAGAACACGGTTTCGCGCTGCGGGTTGACTACTCGCCAACCCCATGGCGTCTTCGCCACGAAGGGATGTCGAATTTGTTGGGGGAGAGTTTGGAAAATGGTGAAGCAGCTGTCAAAACTCGAGACTCGGTTTACCTGTAAAACGACGGTGCTTTTAATCCTTCCCTTTACATTGTAAGCTCTGCATAGTTGACAGGATTTTAGCCCCCATTATTCAATGAAAAATGACACCGGTCAGCAATTCCAACTGTCTCAACACCCCGTCTCAATCTTTTCACATCTTCTTCACTTTTTCAGTTTCCAGATTGTCAAAGACAAAAAAAAGAAGGAAGTACAAAAACATCCCGCCAAAGATGAGTTTTTTGGGCCATTACTCCTCGCAGCCAGGTTCCAGCGAGGAAACAAAAGACTTTAGAGTAACGATTTATATTCCTGATCATACTCATGAAACCTTCCCAGCCATAAAATAAGGCCCTCAAGATTTTATTCGTAAATGGAGGTCTACAGATCCGGTTTGATCGTGTATTGGTGCATTACTCGATCAAGAAGGAAGGCTTTATCAGGTTCCCGTACGCTTTTTACCTGCACCAGGTGAGAGAAGCCCCACCTTTGCCAACACTATAAAAACGCAGACAGCCAACAGCTAGCAATTCACCGCCGCTGATATCAACCAACGACAAGACCCGTACACACAAAAAAGAGACCCTTCATCCATCAATAGCCCTCAGCTGGCTTTTACCATAATCCTTGCTTAACTAATATTCAAATAAGGAGCTGTACAAGTTACGAAAAGCATTCAATATTCGTCGCACAGAATTTTGCTGCGATTTAGGACACAAAGATACGCTGAGAATTTCTGGTAGATCAAACCTTAACGTGTACAGAAACGCAACTCCTTAGAATGGAGTTGTTTCAATAATAAATAATAGTTTAATAAGAAGGAGTTAGTAAACAAAAGAAAGACCAGTTTCGAGTTTTTCGTTACGGTAAAACTGACGGAAGAAAAAACAAATTTAAGCGAAATTACCCCAGCAGTTCAAACAAATAATTTGGTACGTTCTTGCTCAAGGCAGTTTTGGCTTATAGGAGGAAAAAGCGGTTGAAGTTTACGTTGGAACGACCTGATGACGACTTTGCGGAAAACAGCAGACAAAGAAGACGTTGACAATGTAGCAGCAACGGACAAAATTGACAAAGTGAACGCAACGAAGGAAGTATTTCAAGTTACTCAAATATTTCCGCGCCACACCTGGCGCAGCTAAGAATCTTACTTTCAGAATTATTTTTTCTTCGTGTGACTTTTTTCTTTCAGATGACAATAGTTTTAGCGCGCAATTGTTGCTAACCTCTGCGCGAACAGTCCTGAGGAATGGTGTCCTTTTTACGCGCCGGGGAGAATGTCTTTTAAACAGAAAGCATGCATATCGCACCTAACAATTCTGGCCAAATTTTACCTGTAAGATGGAGGCTGCGAAAAGGAAGAAGGACTTCCTTGAGCTCCTTTTTTAGTTTTGGGGGCGGTGGGCCAGAGCATTGGGGGTCAAGCTTTTGAGGGAACTCACGACAGCCGAAATTTATGACCACCAATTTCCTCTCGTGCTAAGAAGCGTTTTCTTGCCCGAAAATTCTGGCCACTTTCTTTTGTCCTTTCTGCGCTTTAACTGTGTATGTCTCTTTTCCTTTCTTTGCTTTACTTTACGTACGGGGGGCTTCGCTGCGTTTGCAACGAGCTCTTAAGCAATTCACGGAATTGTAGGCGGCCATCTTGAAACCTTCCAGATTAGTTCTTACCCCCCAGTTTTTTATATTGTAGTAATATAACCGTCCTTACTACGAAGACTTTCATGGCGTGTTTCGTGTAAAAATTATACTTAAAAATGGAAAAAAAAATATTAAGTTAATGTAATGTTAATGTAATTGGACAACCACTAACCTTTGTACGTTAGTATATTCATACTCACACATTAGTGTGTAGTGGTTTCGTTTACTTTTTGTATTTTATTAAAACGTTTTTGTGTAGAACTTTTACTATTGACTTAATTCATCATTTACCACCTTGTCAACTTACTTTGTAATTTCCGTCGAACCCTCTTAATTGAATATCGGTTACTTGAATAAATCGCATAATAGAATGAAAAGTTGACGGTCCCATTTTAAGCCCACTTAATGCAATGTAAACGTAAAGCAAAACAAGATATTTAATAAACCGCATATTTGAATATTGTTCGGCCGGTCCCGAGCCTATGCAACTAAGTGGGTTGCACTGTACATTACATTGTTAACATTTATCCTGAAGGAGCACGTTGCAATTTTTGCATGTTCGTCTCCATCAGTTCATCGTATTGCTGTATTAGGTATTATTGTCTTATTATGTAATCAGGTCTTAAATTCCTAAAAACAGGCAATTCAATGAATCAGTTCCAATTAAAGGAAGGGAAAGGAATGATTTTTCCGTAACAGTGTGGTTTTACCTGGGGGAACTTATTAACCGGAAGTTCGGTACACATGCGGCTAGGAGATTCACATCCCAATTAATGCTAATGATAGTTGAGGTTTTCGTAGGAAAAAGAGAGAAAGAGTACGGGGAAATGATTGGGCATGCTATAAAAATTGAAACTGACAAACCACCCTCCCCTAGCACAGAAAAAGTCCTGTGGCCGAAGTAAAACAAAAGGAAGCGTCGCACGCGATTGTTTTAGTCACGAGCCTATATGTAAAATAAAGCTCGCTTTCCTATTAGACATGATAGATGGGCAAGTTTTATGGCAGGTGACTAATTTAGGTATATAGGCTCTATAAAAACACAAAAACTTTTACTCCCACCTTGGCTCCCTTCCTCCCACCCCGAAACGCTACCAGAAGGCCAAAGGTTTTTCTAATGAGCTTATATGGCTTCCTGTTGTTTTTATGTATATACATGTGTCTGCTGGTACACTCCAGTATGTGTGTTGAGTGTGTTTACGTTTGCGTGGGATGATGATATGGGGAAACGTCATTTGGGGGTCATAAAAATTACAAGCTCTATTATAAGCTTAATTAGGATGGGCGCTCAATTCCACCTATTTTCCGTAGGAAAGGGAAAAAAATAAGAGACAGGTGGAAAAAAGCGACACGTAATTCTTTTTCCCCGGTTTCTCCTAACAATCAACCAGAGCCGCCCAAACTCGTTCTTTTTTTATTCGTTTTCAAATTCCCACAGACAATTCTTACTCACATAGGAGTAAGTGTCACAAGCTTCTTATTGAAACATACGCAAGACAGTTTTAATTGACGTGACACGAGTCTATATTAATGGACCATCCTTTGCGTCAGTTGCTCAGTGACTCCACAAGAAAAAGTTGTCGAAGCATCATTTCAGGGACTGTCCCCAGATGAACAAGACCTTGCCACCCTCCTCTCCCCCCGGAACCCGTTAGCAATTCATAATGTATGTGACAGGGAACATGAGATTAGCATCGCCTTTAAAACGGGTTCCATTGTCCAAAAGCATCGAGGATCATAAAAACCTAGCATTTCTTGTGAAAACCGCCCGCCCCTCCCCTTAGCCCTTCCCAAACGGGGGAAGAAGCATATTTTGAGTTCCGCAACTGGCTTAATTAGACTCGTTTTGAGTCTCATTAGACTGTAAGCGAAGTTGGTGGGAGATGAAAGAAATATTTTTAGGGCCAAGACGGATGACAACGTCGATTTGATTCGTACCAAGTGCGCTAGAAGAATAATGTGAAGGGGGATTGTTGCTGACGAAGCAAAACAAGCGCGTTAGTTACAAGTTTTATGTTGACAGTTGGGATCCTGGAACGGAATCAGGCACTATAAAGCATGAAAACGTGAGATGGGTGGGAGGTTGGGTGGTCATCTTGTGTGGGAGCTATATGTTTGCTATTGTTAAGTTGGCAAAAGGAAGATTCCAACGAGAGACTATAAAAGAAACTCAAGAAGGGTGGGAAAAAGGGAGGGTCATTTTGAGAGAGGGGTGGGGGTGGAGTGTGGGGGTGAGATAGATGTATATTGGAGAGCAAGCAAGTAGAGGCGAGAGAAGGGCAATTAAACGTCCAGCAAAACGGCCAGGAAAAGGAATGAGTAAAGCCATAACCGTTAAGCAGCCAGGAAAAGGGCAAGACTTGGATGCTTTCGTACGTATACGTGTACACAAATATAAATCCTAACGAGGGAAAAGAGAGCTAAACGAATGGTACTGTACTGTACGCACACATCTGAAGAAAGAGTAGCCCAATGGAAGGAAATTAGAAAGAAAAGAGAGGGGCCGATGGTTTTGCTTAGCTTGGGCTCTACTGTACAAGCTAGAGACGATCAATAGTTAATAGCCTTCCACCAAAAGCTTGTATAAACCCATGGGCTGTTTAGGTTTAGTTAGCGATCAGGCACCACAACAAGGTAATGGACACATAAAAAAGGGATACAGTTGAAAGATGTCCAAAGAATAAGAAGGGATCACGACATTTAAGGCCACTGTATACGGCGCTTCTCTGATGGACGATTTTGCATTTAGTGCTTAATGGTTTTCGAAGTAAGCTTGAGAGTAAGGTTTTGATTAATAATCCTAGAGTCTTACGAAGAGATATCTTTGAAAATAGGCACAGATAATTTACAATTTTTTAAGGATTTTTTTCAAAAATCTGAATTTCTGAAATCTTCCACGTTAGATGGGAGGTGTTATGAATTTTAGAATTGTGGTCGAAACATTGAAAAATACATAACAGTTATGGAAAAACGTCAACGCAAATTTCTCGTTTCTCCCTTTCAGTCAATGTAAAAAGGGTATAATGGCCTGAAAGCCTTTGTGTGAGGAGAGTTTCTGCCCGTGGGAAGATTTTAAGCAGCCGTTCTGTAGCCAATGAACGGTAATGTGCGTGAAAGTACAAAGTAAATTATAACTTGTTCAGTAAAGTATTTTGCGTGTAAGATTTTTTGATAATTGCAACGTGTTAATAATAGAGAATATTGCGATTTATTATTGTAATTTGAACCTTTTAGGTTAGATGGCCAGACATGGTAACTTATAGCTTCGTCAATCAAGTACATGTTTAAGATTTTTTTATAATTTCTTGATAATATTAGAAAATGTTTAATTTAATATTATGATTTGAGCCTATATGTTAGATGGCCAGTCAGGTGAGATATCAACCATTTTTATTTTAGTTCTTTAAATTAGCGTGGGCCAGCGCATTTAAAAACTCTATTAACTGTATTTAAGGGGGGGGGGGGAGTACCGGTGCTCGTGAAGGAAATTTGGGAGCGAAGGGAACTGAAATCTCTTTTAGGTCAGGTGTGCACTGTGTACTTATCCGAAAGGGAGTTGAAGGAAAAGGAGGGCGCGAGTTTGAGGGGTGTTTAAACATCATCGAGTGAGGCAGTAGCACGCGCCGTGTGGAGCGGTTGGGTCACAGGTCAGCGAAGAACTGAGCAAAAGGGGGCGCAAATGGCCGAGGAAGGCTCTTTATCCATTTGTCGCACTAATCCACCCAGTCTCCACAAAATTAATTCTTCTTTCTTGATCACATTCTTGATACCTTTTTAAGAAAGCTTCATTGAATCTTTAAGCACTAATTAAATATTTAAATCCAATTTCCTTGTTTTGATTTGTCTCCTTCAGGTCGCATTATGCTTCTTTTACTTTATTCCTCGTATTTTTAATATTCATTATGACTATTATCGTAGGGCTATTTATTTCATTAATGTATATTTTCTTTTTATAATAATTTAACATGAATCTCCTGTGCTTTAGATGCCGTTTGTTCGTTGGCTGTTACGAGTACTGTAACTTTGGACAGGGACTGTTTGTAATAGTGACGCCAAAGCCGTAAAGCGTTAAGGACACCTGGGCCAGTTTCGGCAAGCCGGGCGAAGCACGGTTCGCGCGGCTTGGGCGTCAGGCGCACGAGCGAGTTGCTTGTCAACTCGTGGCTGTGCAGTGGGGGTTCGCTTTCCATGAGTTAAAGCTGTGCGCACTTGCACACGAAAAGAACTCGGGGAGTGCCAAACACCGTGGAAGGCAAAGCTATGAAATCTGTCAACTAGCGTCATGTTGGAAAGTCGCAAATGCGTGTCAGGGGAACACAAATCTCGACACGTTATGCAAAAAAGACCCATACGCTGCTTTTTAAGAAAGAGCTGTTCCGAAAAACCGTCAAGGAGATGAGTTAAGACTCATTTTGCTCCGTCATTTCTCTTTTTTTCCCTTTTACGCACTGCAAGCGAAAAGAAGGAGCTGCAGCGGGTAGAATAAACTGTAAAAATAAACTTGCCTTTCTTGTTTTGCCAGTGAACACGAACGCGAACGCGGGCAATTGCCCAAAGCACCGAGCATAAGCGACAACACACTCGGATTTCAGTTCGTGAAAACGTGTGTAAGCATGGGAAAAGCTCCATTTTCCAAAAAGCATTAGTGCGTGAGCCATATATTGATTGATTTCTTGTCAGTGAGTCGGGGGAGTAACTTGGTAACATACAATTTGAGTCATAATTAGCCGAAAAACATCCGGGAGCCATGGCCGCGCATTAATTAGCGAATTCATTAGGATCGAAAGGAGCCACAAACAAGCTGGTCAGTTGAAATTGAAGGTTTTGGAATAATCTCAAATTATTTCTTTCTTTTCTCTTTCGTAACCGTCATTGGAAAAGTTTTCAGCGTTTTTTCCCGAAAAAGAACAAGAATGGCCCGTTTACCGACAAACGACTGCTTAATTTTCTCCACAGGGGTTGAAACGGTCATTTTACTCGCAAAAAAATGTTCAGTTCGGGGTTAAACTTAAAAAGGGGATCGAATCGTTTGACTCCGCCCCCGGAAAGTGCAACTTTCCTTGTTTGCCATGGGTTGACTGTCATGAATTATAGCAGTTTTGTCTCAAGTGGTAACCAAATTGCACTGTAGCGCGCTATGGAATACGTTACAGGCCCGTGAGGGGGTGTAGGGGAAGAAGGGGGTTTAGGGGGCTAATAAGATAGGCAGGTTGCATATAGAGAGTTCAGCTGTGGACATTAGGTGACTTCCTTTTGTAGCTGAAAATTTGGATAATGAGAGAGCGGGTCATCGGAAGTGCAAAGAGCGATTTCTGAGAGAGACAGGGTGGCAGAAGGGTGGACGACCGCCTACTTGGTGTAAAAACGGGCACCCAAAAGGCACGCTGTTACACTTTTTTTTCGAAGCCCAAGCGGTATCTTTTTGGTTGCACTTTTTCTGTGGGACTTTTTTTCTTTTTTCAAGTTCCGGTGACCGTACTAAATGACTGATTGTCGCCTCTGCCCAATTGAGCATTGCAGAAAGGGAGGTTTGGTGAGTCCAGTACCGTACTCTACCCAAATTTGAAGGACAGGAAAAAGGATGTTAAGGAAACCCACCTCTTCTCCCTATACCTTGAATGCGAAAATAAGTCCGCGATCCGCCCAGGTTTCTCGAATGTGCTTGCGCTAAGCAATTAAGGACCCAGTTATACCTTTGGTCAGTGAGCCAATAAGTCGTTTAACCTCCCACTCCACAACCTGATCTTTAAGCTTACTTAGAATATGGACTTCCCTTCACACAACTTTTTTTGGTAAAAAGAACCCAAGAAAAAATGGTGGAAGACTTTGTAGGTTGTAAAGATGGGCTGGAGAGATTCACATTTCCGTTGGCCTTTTGAAAGATAGACATTTAATTGTAAGGAAGGAAGCGGAAGTATGGAAGGTTATCTCATTAGTCGGGTGATTTTGTCATAGTCGAGTACATTACGTGGAGCATATATGATTAGGTTTGGCGTTCTGAGAGCGTTTGGGAGAGGCGAATGTATTAGTGAGTGGATAGACGTGTTGGATCGCTTTTAATTCAGTCTTCGGAGGAAATATATACTTAAGCAAAGGGTTTTGCCATGCTGAGATATCCTAGGGGGGGTTAGTTATTGGGGTACTGGACATGGACACTGGACACTTGTGTTATGTTCCTACTCCTGCTGTGGCGACACGTGGCTCGGAACATTCTATAGAAACAACCCCCCTTATTGGAAAGGTCATCTGCTAACAGCTGACCCTTGACCCTTTTGAAATGGACAGGGTTTCTTCCTTCCCTACAGTTGATCCTTGTTAACTGGGGAGTGGAATTTTGGACTGTTGCACCATAGAAAAAGGGTACAACAATACGGTTCGAGCCCAAATGAAAGGGAAACGTTGCTGACGGAAACGTGACATTCTGGAGCAAAGACTTTGGGACGCTATTGGGTAATAATGGGAGTTAAGCAGGCGATGGGATCTGCACCACGTTTTCTTACGGAAAACGCAGCGAGGGTGCAACTGGGATAATGTGCATCAACTTTGCCCGTTTGCGAAGGTGATTCATACCAGATGGGTAAATGAGCCCGTACCATGCTAATACCTGATCGAGCGATTGAGAAGATTCTGGTACCTTAATTAATTTCGTTTTAAGCAAAGTGGGTCCTTTCGTGACTTACAGTTCCCTGTGAATGAATTCTGACATGTATTTTTTGTAAAGTTTATTTTTTTTATTGTTATTAGACAAACCCGCCCGCCTATTGCGGTGAAACGGTCACTAGCATTACAGTGTAAACAAAACAGTAAATATGAAATGTAAATCTTGGTTTCGGACGAAAATTTTTGGATATGGTAGCGTAGGACCTTATTCGCAAATCGACAGAATTTGGTTTGGCGTACCCTAGCTTGTATGAACGTATTTACCGTAATAGGATAATGTGCTATGAACTTAGATTTTTGATCTTTCATATGGGTCTTCATATTTCCAATGCTATACCAAGTTTCGCTAAAGTTTCTAGAAGCCAATAATACGGGAGAAAAGTTTTTCGAAACGAGAAAATTTTTCACTGTTCCTCATGCTGTGAGTACGTGTGTGTTACCTAGATGATTGAACCAAGTTTCCAGTGAGTTGTAATTGGCATATGGTGTTAAAAAGTTGGTTTCTCAGCTGCGGAAAAGGTGTCTTTAACAAAGATCCCAGGAGGGGGGTGTAGGGGGTGGGCATGAGGGAGAAAAGGGCAAAGGTCTATAGAAATAGACCATATATATCGGCCTAAGGTCTACTGTACAATACGGTACTGAAAAGTTATCTTCCAAATCGGTGGAACTTGATGAAGTGGTTAACCAGGTGAACTGCTTGAGCGTGGATAAACCGAACGCTGTTGGGGGCGGGGATGTCTAAAAGAGTGAGGGTGGGTGTGATTCGCTTCTATAGACATAACCTTCTAACAATCGAGTAGAAGTAACAGCTTTTTCAACGGAATAAAGCTTTCCTTCTTTTCAGAGATTTGGGGGCGGTTTTAGGGGCCGATTGTTACGTAAAGAGTGGTACAGTACTTTTATAATTCATAGAAAAGAATGAGAATGAAAACCGCCCATATTTTATTGAGTTTTAAACCCTCCCCACCCTTGAAATTCTCGAAGGCCTTAAAAGGGAAGCTAAAATTTTGGCGGCTGGAGAAAAAGAAAAATGTGTAACTTGTGCCGTTACACAAAAGGTTTCGTTTCGGGGGTGTAGTTTAAAAACGGCTCAAAGTTGAAGAGTTGGGGGGTAAGGGATTTCCGAAAAGGCACGCGCTACTTGTAGAACACACGCTTGTGCTTTCACATCTTGCGGGGGTGGGGGGGCTGGAAGTGCGATAGGCTTGAATGAATGAACTCGTTTTGGATTTGATGGAAAAAGGTGACGTCAGTTAAATGCATTTTCTAAGGGTGATGAAAGCAATGAAAATTGGGTGATCTAAAGGTGTGAAGAAGGGAAGTCAATTTATCAGAACTCTTACAAACGTGTTGAAGGACCAAACCGTTACCCCTCTTCTAATTCCCTACACCATTATGTTTTTTCCATTTAATTCAGCGTGATTTCTTTGCCGATCTTTATTTACGATTTCTGGTTATTATTTTTATCGAATACTATTTTCATTTAAACAGATGGACTTTCCTCTCAATAACTAGAGTAGTGCCCTGTCTTGTTTACATAATATTTGAGGAGCTGTTCATCAAGATTTCCACTGCTGTAAAAGTCTTCGTTTTTTTATTTTACTTTTTAATAGTTTCGTGTAGGCTTGCGCCGATTGTGGGTTAGATTAGTCACTAATTCCATGACTGTTAGTGAAGCTTCTGCATGGAAGTGAAATTATGAGTGCTTTTAACTCTGTTCGGAGGATCGGTTTAATTATGACGTAGCATTCAGGAATTAGTTAGGAAAGGTTGGGAGATTAACATGTTTAAATATGTTTGTTCAGAGAGTATTAAAGCTGGAAGACGGTGAAGTGAGGGAAATGATGGGGGGTTAAAGATTGTGTCAACAACTGGGATTTGGATGGAGGAGATGATGAATTTCAGAGCGTCATCGAGAGTTGCGTGTGGGACTCGCTTTGTTAAGCGAGTCTCGTGGCTTTTGGATTGGTGGTTGGAGGGGGGTGTGGGGGGAGTATAGTGCATACTGGCTGCACTTATGGGTTGGATATTGAATCTGGGCCTAGATTTCACGCCTTGCTTATTTGCCCACTTTGGAATTGTAGGACTAGTTTGTCGTCGCTAAATTGAATCCGGGAATACAATAGCCTGTGACTAGTTGTTGATCGCTATGGGAATCGAGTGTATGAATATGGGGGAATATTGAAGTGTAATTTCAGCATATGGGGAAACGGGAACCTTTCTTGTTGACAGACGAACAGCGACGGAGATTTGGTAACTTCATAGTTTACCCATGGGAGGCCTTTTTCCATTGTTGTGTAGTTATCAATGTAAGAGTTTGGGTAGACTTGCCCCATATTAATGATTGTCTTGAAAGGAATTTTGGGAAATGTTTGATTTTGGTACGATTTGATTCCTTGAGACGGAATTTATGTTGTTAACCAGTTTACAGCAAGACGATGTTAGAATAACGTTGAAATATCCTTGTAATCATAATAGTTAATATTGTTTTCTTGTTTGACTCGATTTTTTTTATAGCAGGATTATTTTATATTATTCGGGGGCTTCCACTACTTGCACTGCTTACACTTGCACTATAGCTAGAATCTGAGAAGATTTAGTTCTGGTAATTCTAGGATTGCTGTCGTAGTGCAAATTATCAGCTGTGAAGATATTTGGGACAATTGTCTTGAGCTTTAAGAGGAGTTGATGCAATGTAGTAAGAAAAGTAAGGAAAATTAGCTACGCTGTCACGATTGGAGGGGATTCCGAGGCTGTAGAGGAAGTGAATCAGCGGTTGTTGGAGAGAAGTTAAGGGAAGCACATTAATTGTGTGTGTGCGGCCACCCAGGGTCTCTCACCTTTTCATTGCCGACTTTTCGGGGTGTGGGGAAGCGAAACTTTTCGGGCACTGTGTTAAAGGGAGACAAAAGGGTTGAAACAAAAGTAAGATTGAAAGACCCACACCGGAAAAAAATACACTGTTAATGGTTATAGTTTTGCTTTACAGCCCTTTACAGCTATGGAGCGCCTGTTAGGGAAGGATCGTAAATCATGCCGATTAGAATTTTCCCAAACTTTTTCTTCGTCTTTTTTTTCGTGTCTCTGTCCCCCCCCCCCCCCAAACTTAAAATTCTAGCTCTGTACACCCCAAAGCTGAGCTCGGTATGCATTATGGGGTCAACTTGTCTTTACGCACTGGGTACGTTCAAATACGAAATAGTGATTGCTCAAGCTTTCGCCACAGCTGCATAAAAACAGTGGCAATCTGGACTGCGCCTTTCGGGGGGTTCTATTGATCAATTTCTTGATACAGCAGGAAGAAAAACACCACAGGCTCTGTTCTGAAACTCTGCCAGTTATGCAAAACGAGTTGACAACCTTTCAAAAGGCAGGTCTTGTCTTTGGTTGTCACGACTTTTTTTAAAATCATAAAACCCAAAATTTTCAAGTTGTTTTTTTTTTCAGGAGCTCGTTTTGTCTTCACTCCTTTCACTATTACCTTTACCTATTGGGGTTAGGCAAGAATGCCCTCTCTTCTTGATGGCAGGCTCGCTACATTTATATTTCATTGGAGTATCAGAAAAGGGGAGCTAGGTTTCGCTAGTTGTCACAGATAAGTCGCATACCGTGCTGTGAATAATTAGGCTTGCCTCCCTGCGAAGAGAACAAACCCAAAAAAAAAACACTTCCAAACCGGGAAGCTACCTGGTCCTGGTGCCCTAACATGGTTTCATCGATGCTGCATAATTAATCCATATGAACTTGCGCTTCCTTCTATCTTAATGCGCACCTGGTCATAATTGCGTTTAAGCCAGGCTGTGTAGGGACACCGTCATAAGACAAAAAGAAAATAGAATAGTGAAAGAACACTTAATGGAAGAGTGGCTAGTAACCAATGAACCAATGTCAATGCATTCTCTTCACGTTGAGGGGGGGAAATGGGTACTGTAACTTTTGGTACGGTCGCTTGATGAATGAAATGAATGGAACACACCTGAACTTTTCCTGCTTCTCTTGGTGAAGCGAACAGAAACAAAAGGCAACCAAAGGTTTATTAGCCAAAGTTCTCCCTAATATGGATACAAGGGCACAGTCTTGGAGTTGTCGACACAAGACGAGAGCGAACGGACACATTAGTCTTGTTTGTTATCTTTATAATGATGTGTCCATGGGCCCTTGCCCAAGCTTATTAACCTGAGCCTAAACTACCCAGCGAAAAAAGTCACTGTTGTCTTCTTCCTTTTAAGAGGAGCCAACGAGACGTTGGGTTAAAATTCACTTGGTGGCTTTCGGAGGGAAAAGTTACGAAGTGAGTGCAAAGGGTTTATATGTATTCCCACATCATAAAACGCTCGAATGCATGGAAAAGCCATCAAGCTTTTAAAGTAGCTTTTGTCTCCCAACTCTTTTTTTGTTCTTTCTTGTTCGTAAAAGAAAAACATCGAAAAGGGGAAAAGGAAATGGTTTATAGCCAAAATATTCCTATTTTACCTTGAGATTTATTTTATTTTCTAACTGTTTCTTTTTTTGGGGGGTTATTCTTTTCCATGTGGATATGTGACTTGAGCGAATTTGTATTATCAGGTACCTCTTTTTTAGTCTTAATGCTGGTGGAAGTAAAGGCAGGTAAAGGGGAGATGGATATGGAGATAAGTTGCCCGGACACCTGAGTCATAAAAATGGGTGTCCATACGAGTTATGGAGATAAGTGGTGAGTTTGTCGTCGAAATCGTTGGACGCAAGAGTTTTTGGCCCACAGTCCAGCCAGTCAGGAAAAGAAAGAGAGATAGGTGCTGGGAGAGTTGTTAATAATGGCGGACACTTGATGACAGTCTCGGACTGCTGATGGTGATGTGTTTTGCATGCAAATGGCTCGATTTTTAAGTTGAGGTTTTTCAAAGGTGTGGATATCGTACGAATTTGTGGAGTCGGGGAGGATTCTGGTGTGTGGGGTCGGAGCACAGCGAAAAAGTAACAACATTGGCGGTGGAAACAAACGGTTCCATCATACAACCCTAGAAAACAGTTGGCTGCTAACGAGCCTCCACAACAACCCCGGCTGCGAAGATAAATTTCGGCGCACTTTTTGTTTCAAGAGACGTACCAGTCGAGTTGCTATTACAGAGAAAGGCAAAATGGACTCAGAAAGATTTACGTGCGAGCCCCAACCGGCGTTGGAGAGCCATGAAATTGAAAAACATTTTCTTGTGTTTGGATTTTGGATTTTGGAACTTTCAGAATCGATAGAACCGTGGTTACCAAAAGCAATCTTTGGAGGGTGGTTTGCCATTTATAAGATATGGACACAGCCACTGTATTACGGCAGGAGACGTTCAGTAATTCAGACAGGTTCGAGTTAGCTTTTCCTAAGGGCCTGTACCTTCTAAACTTGATTTTGGATCGAAGCTGGACGATTCCAAGCATTATTCCATTCTGAACTTTTGAACTTGGTCTTGGATCGAAACTTGGCGATTCCAAGCATTCGCGGAACATTCTCTCTAAGCAGGATTTTCCGAGATTCGATTTCCTGCAGGTTTGGTCGAGTATATAATGTACATAAGCGCACATAAGTTTCGTTGTAACTGGCTGGACATAGTTTACTTCGAGTATTAAACTCAAAGGGAAGGCCCAACCATGAATTGACACCAAATTATCAGTGAATTAGCATCAGTGACTCCAGAAGCGTTTGTCAAAATCTTTGTGGGAAGCGTGCGAGTCCGACGCGGAATATAGCCCATGTTGAGCACAGGGAATATTCCACTGATCCGTTTAGTGTAAACTGACATGAAAGTCCTGTCACTGGTATTCTGCGAATCGATGGGAATCACTTACCGTTTGCAGGTCCTAAAGGCTGTCCGTCTTCGTCGTCCAAATGACGACTGGGTCTGGCTTGCTTCCTCCGGGACATGGTTCTAAATTTCGGTCCTATTTTCTGTTCCTTTTCCTGGAGTTGCAGAACAACTTTCAAGTTTGCGTTTTAACTTTTGATCGCACTGAATCAGCGAGTCATCTCTCGAAAGGAGTTTGAACCGACTCAGCAAATCTTGGATCCACTTGAAACACTCCCACCGGTGCAAAACTCCCCCTTAACAATGATCTCCACTGGTTTTTGAAAGTGTTAATCCTTTTTAAGTTGGGGACCACCAACTCAACTGCAATGTCCAGTTTCACTCTTTGAGAAAAATCTTCCGCAGTTTCCGGTGAAGTTCACTGGGGTTTCCGGCGGGACGGGTGCACGGGATGGATCGGGGATGAGGACAAAGATTCCCGACGAGGAGTTGCAGGACCCCTTGGGTACTCTCTTTTACTTATATGGTTACACACATGCGCAAAAGTGACAGTTTTTGAGGGAGGTTGGCAAGGCAATGTCCTCCCAAGATCCACGTACTGTACACTGGTGCGGCGACAAGAGGAGTATGAGGACCCACACACAACAACCACCGTCGCTAAGCTAGACACATCGCCGAGTCACACACTCACACACACGCCAACGATGGATATCAATATGAGGACGTCCGCGATTATAATAAGGCCCAGGCCGCCGCCTACCTCGCCGCGACGCCAATGGCGATTGGTCATCCACCCGCGGACGTCGGCGGCGTAGCACATTCCCCCCCTCAAAGCTCCTTTCAAAAACTCCCCACCCCTCCCTTTTCACCCAGTGACAAGGTAAAGAGGCGCTGCCTCCCCGCGGACCAACTCAAACTCCCACCCAACGCCCACTCCCACCACTAGCCACGGCAGTCATATAGTTTTGTCCAAAACGCAGAATTTCTGCGCGTTCAGGCCATCATAACCCAGCGCGCGTGTCTTCTCGCTGTTGTCTGTCAGTGCAATCTGCCGCTGCCAGAAATGAGCGCTGGGATCGCCTTTCCCCCCAAGTCCAAAGGACACTTTCGGCAGAATTTCCCGGGGACTTTCTCAGCTTGTGTTGGGACACTATCCGTTTTCGGGTAAGAATTACACAGTTCGTTCCCGAAGAAATTTTTCGGTACGTGCAAAAATGAGAGTACGAGCCGTAAAATTTCTGCAAGGCTGAAATGGATTAAATCAGGAAGTTTGGGACAGTGAGGCCATTTGTCGTTGATAGCACATAGGGAAACGCTTTAGTCGCAGGCCAATACACATACACACACACTTGTGACCACATGGGGTGTTTTCCAGGGTGCCTAGAACAAGGGAATATAAAAGAACGTAGCCCTCTCGGCAGCGCGGCTTCAGGCCGACTGGCGACCGGAGAAGCTGGAGACCCTGCCATTCCAGCCTCCGCCATGTCTTTTTCGGACGAGTTGTTGATGGGTGGTGCCTTGGGCTCCGTCGCTCTTTTACATAGCGCGCTTAGGAGCGGTGGATGGTGGGAGAAGGCAAAAGGAGCGAAAAAAAATAGAGAGCTATGGCGTAGCTGTTAAGTACATGCATGTACGAACAAATGCTGCGGAGGTATAGGAGAGAGATTGTTTGCAAGACCGAAAACGAGAGAAATGGAGATTACGGGCGCGTTGATGGGGCAAAGCGAGCCGGATCGTGTCCAGATTGGTGAGGCAGGAAAGAAGGAAGGAAGGAAGGAACTTGACCACCAATGATGGATATACGTGTGGGGGAATTTTTTATAGGAAAAGTCAACAATACTGCGAGCGTTTTCCCAGTGAGGTTGTTTTTCAGTTGGGTAGAACTTGTGGAAAACAGAAAATTAGGGAATTTGAGTAGCTGTCATGGAAAGAATGGTTAGGGAATTGGAGAGCTGTTACGGAAAGGATTGGTCATGAGCATTTAATTGGTAAATACTTAATTATACTCTTTGCAATAAAGGACTGGAGGGTGTTCCGGTAGTATAGTACTTAACGAATAGAGTAGAGCTATGAATAGGATGAACTACAGTAGTTGGAACGAGGGTAGTTGAATAGCGAAAAGGTTATATGATTGAAGCGGATATTGGGTAAGGAAGTAGTGAAACATTGAGTTGTAATTTTGTGCAGCAGTTTCTTTTTTTGCGATTAGATTGTTTTGTGGAAAAGCGTGAATTGGATAAGTTAACACTCCGCGTTTCCGGAAAAAAATAATGGGAATAGCTCAGTGATTTCGGCAGGTGAAATACAGTCACATTTGCTTTAATAAGATAACAAAAAATTCCACACGCATGTTTAATAGGATAACTGAACAGCATCAGTTCAGACTATTTCTAGGGAACGTGGTGGGCTGTTGCAAATAATATAACCCGTGATCCCATGATTGTATGCTCTACGATTGTGATACTATGTGATTGCAACTATTCCATAACCCAGTTGTAAAATATTTTAAAATGTTTACAGCCATGCAACGTTTTTTCATTATTCGTATTTAAATTAATCTTAATTTTTAATAAATTTTTGTATTTTTATAATTGTTTCACCATCGTGATTTTACTACAGTAGTTCGAGCTGCATGGTGACTAATGAAACTTCGTGTAGGCAGCTGCGCATTGAACTGATTGAATTACCTGACGTAATTATTATCGGAAGGTTTACTTGTTACGTACGTGAGTAAGAATTCCGTTTGCATTTAACAACTTCAAATAATTATGCAGTCTCGTATGTTTCTTATGGTTTCGGATAACAAGTTTCCCAAATTTTGTCAGTCGTTTCCCATAAAATTTTGCCTTGATACGGCAGAAAC
Source organism: Triops cancriformis (assembly GCA_020615345.1). NCBI lineage: Eukaryota > Metazoa > Arthropoda > Branchiopoda > Notostraca > Triopsidae > Triops > Triops cancriformis. The sequence goes on along the minus strand of JAHZNP010001556.1, from coordinate 462 downwards.
CTGCTCATAATACAGTTATGTACTGTACCTGGATTTGAACCTGTACTTGTAACACAGATCATAATTGACCAAAGGAAAAGGGGGGGGGGGGGGTTAGGTACTCGGATTATTGAGAAATCAATTTTGTGATATTCAATTGCCAATGCAGTAATGCAGGTTTTATTATTACCTAACCTTATGAATAAAGTTGATGATTTTCACGCTTATTCCTAGTTTGTGTTTCTAATTTTGATTGTAATCCTTTTACGCCATGGAGCAAGTAATGCGAGTAAAGACGAAAAAAAGTATGGCTTAAAGTCGACATTGCTGAATAAACGAGTGTGAATGCGTTCCTAAATAAACGAGTGCCAAACTACTCTGACCTTTTAACTTTCAAGCGATAGCTAAGATTTAGATGTATATATTATTTACAAATATAATATATTTAAAATAAAGAAATATATATATATTTCTATATATATA
>JAHZNP010001555.1:0-17978 GCA_020615345.1 Triops cancriformis | reverse complement strand
GTGAAAGCGATAGCCTGAGGAAGGTGGCTGGTAACGAGAGGGTTGTACCGTAGTGTCCAAGAGAGAAGAGTATTGTTAATTGTTGCGTGAACTGCTAATCGATGCCATTGGGAGAATCCAAACCAAATACACCGACCTTCCCAAGGACCCTTGACGAGTTGTCGTTTTTATCCACCTGTTAATTCGTCTCGTCACAATATACATTAATCCACGATGTCGACCCGTCAAAAACTTCCACAGCCCAAATGTGCGGACAGTGGATGCAACAACTACAAGTCGAATCGTTTTTCTTCGGCGGACATCATTCAACTTTCAGCAAAAACCCTATTGCCACGTCAGCCGACGAATGCATACACGTGAGTAGAACACTTTCGTACAATGGAACAAAATGTTCCGTTCCTGTAACCGCTGGGTATTTGATCACGCCCAAACTGGTACTCCCGTATGGATGACCACGCAACACTTCACATCACTAAGTTGCTCTCTGAAGAAGTCACGCTATATCGGCCTTGCCCAACCTGCGACATCTCAACCCCATTTGGTCCACTAAACGTCAGTTATGAAGCCGGCTTCGCCACTACCAAGTCTCGTTGCTTTGTAAAACTTCAACTATTACCCGTCAAAATGAAAACTGCTCTAATGACTCAGTCGTAATAAGCGAGGCCCAACTGCCACGAAATCCACAAAAAGCGATAGCCCGAGTTTTGGACCCCGCCAAACAAATGGAGTTCTTTATCAACACCACCATTACTCCTGACTGTTCGTATATCCCCCTATTTCCCGTTATTGGTATGCCGGACCACTTTCTTTCTATCAAGAAAGAAAGCATCGTGAAGCTCAAAACAGCTTCTAGAGACCTGCACGCCAGCGTTGCTGCACATATCTAGTTCCTCTTTGAGACTGTCGCGTCACACGAGGCCCAATTAGAGGGTCAACTGGAGGCCACACATTGCATGATCGCAAAGAACAGGGCAGCCACTATTCCTCTTGTCGCCCAATTTAGCGCCATCCTGGCAGCGAAAGCCTTCGGCTTCAACAACTGTGAGTGCATTATTGCTGTGGGACACACCGCTTTCCTAAAAAAATGCTCAACCGTTAGCGTAAATTTCACGGCCGAAATTACGCGATGCGGCCCCCTACCCAAATATTTAAATTTCACAATTGGGAAGGACGGCTACACTATCCATGCCTACAGCCCCTGTTTATGGACTAATAACATAGCAAAGTTCAACGGCCAGGCGTAAAAAATGGGTACCATTAACAACATGTAAAGTCCCAGAAGCCTTCCAATTGGAAAAAAGGTTCAATTTAACTATTGATACGGTAATGTTTGACCTTTTGTCCAACGCCAACCTTGCATAATACTTCGAGATCCCCGAAAACTTTAACGATTATGTACAAGCCGAAGATTATATACAAGCCGAAGATTATATACAAGCCGAAGATTATATACAAGCCGAAGATTATATACAAGCCGTAAGTCAAACCCCGAAACGATACCCATAAGCAAACTAGCACTAGATTCGGAAGCGAAAACTAAATTTTCGGGTTTGTTTAATTGGGCTGACGGCCTAATATCGAGTTTCTACACCGCCATTCCTATCGTGACCGCGATTTTAATAATAATAGCCCTTCTAAAAGCTGTCCCATCTGTACGACGCATTAAAAAACCATGCCCCACGCCCATTCAAAACCGACACCTCCAGGAAACCTCTGCTGCCGCAAATGAACTCGCGCCTGTTACGGAACTCTCACCCTGTCCAACAATCATCGCAAGCCCTCCATCAGCTCCCGAATTATCCCCCAGCGCCAAGCCTGCTGTCTCTGCACTCTACCCGAGTCTCAGATTGCGCCTTTAGTGCTTATTGACGAGGACGTCAACTTTTCCGAAGAATGGAGGAGTGTAACGGCGATAATAAAAAAAATTCCGCTTAACAAATCTTTGTAACAGGGTTGTACCGATTTGAAATTGACCCGGATTTATATCGGATTGAAGACCATTTTTATAACATGGTAAGGCTTGAGAAATTTTCACAAGCTCATTTTGAAGTGAATTCACCTTGATGTTGAACTTAAAGGCAACCGTATGACAGCAATTTGGAAAGGGCTTAAGTAGAAAGCATCTTATACGAGGTGGATATGAAAACTCATTCTCTGAACTATTGGGGTAAAGGTGAGCTCAGCAAACGTCTTTCACTCTATGAAGCGGGAAAGTGAAAAAGCTTACAAAACGCTTAAGAGAGCGGACTTAATTTTCCTTGAGCTCTTAGAGCTTTATAATATAAACCGTCTAAAATTCGTCATATTTTTCCGCACTTTGTTTACGTTTCACGGAATTGGGAAGTCGACATAGGCGCTATAAATTCACACTTTTTTAGCCTAACCAACGGTCGACTCCTAATCACTGAAAAGAATGGAGGGGTCGAGCATTTGTACAGATGTTTCTAAGTATGCACTAAAATAAAGGAATGGGCTCAACGTAGAACTTTTAAATCCAACCAGGAGGCTTTCTGCATGATGTAAGTTCTTTTATTAAGGGCTTGGATTTTGAATTGAGCTTGAATTTTCAGATGAGCGAGGCGTAGGGCTTAGTACTTGATTTGCCTCAACGGAACGAAATGCGCTTGGACTTCATTTAAGTTCTTTTTTTTAGGCTTAGATAAAACCCTGCTTTGTAACCGTTTCTTTACTAACATGGAATTAGTTTCTTCGGAGGGAAAGGGAAGGAAGGCGGACAGCACATCGTCCCAAGAAAGGCAATGAAAAAGGGACCGAATCTTTACGAACTGCTACGTATGCTATACAGAGAAGCCGACATTGTCGATCTCAACGTGAAATTTATCGCAGAAGATAAAATATCTAGATTACAGAAAAAACACCAGCGGGAGCTTGATGCGAAGCTGGAGGAATTATTTGAAAAATATACAGAAAAACAAATCAACGCAAACGAGCTATTAAAAAGCTGTCCATATATATAACCCAATTTCGTAATAATTTGACTATGTACCCTAATTGACAATGTAGCAATACATATCGGTAGGACAAATGACCAAGCCGAAATAGCAGCTACTCCGCTGAACATTGAACGTGCTGTTTACAGCCAACCAGAACTCAAGCGAGAGGTGCAAGGACGAAGAATTTGTGACTTGGCCTATGTAATTATACGAACATTAGAGGTTTTCATACCTCACTACGAAGTCTGCAGGAGTAGTTTGAGGTTGAAGAAGAAGATTCAAAATGGCTCCCTTACGTCACTTTCATTTCATTGCCTTAAATGCGGTTACGAAGGTACAATTGACTCTGAAGCATTAGGGCATGACAAGACCCGAAAAAAAAGATTAGAAAATCGTTACAGGCATCTGGCGTTAGGGTCAAAGGAAAAAATCGCATTTCTTTAAATACTCTCGCGGCCTGGGCTATGATGTCCATTGGCGCAGGTCACAACAACCTCGAGGAAATTATGTCCATTTTCAGTATCCCGTGTATGGGTAAGAAAACTTACCTACATCACGAGACAGTTGTTGGTGAGATTTGGCGTATGGGGGCAACAAAATAAATGGAGAACGGTCTACTGCAGGAAAAGGAAGCTGCGATTGCAGCAGGGATCGTTGACGACGTTTTGACCCCACGAATAACCGTCATAGGTGATGGTGGATGGTCCCAGCGAAGTCATGGTACCCGATATACTGCTAAATTTGGGGTCGGGGTCCTTCTTAGAAAGCACACTAACGAAGTGTTGTACATGGGGATGCGAAATAAGTTCTGTTCAATCTGCAACCGTGCTGCAAGAGCTAACGAAGTCCCGCGCCCTCATATTTGTTTTAAGAAGTGGGATGGTCCGTCTACAGCAATGGAGACGGACATACTCTCAAAAGGGTTTAGAGAATGCGAAATGAAGTACGGTGTTCGTTTTTCGCACTACATTGGTGATGGTGATTCTTCCACCTATAACCAAATTCTCTCTACCACACCCAAAACACGGAAATTGCCTAAAAAGCTTGAATGCGCAAACCACATAACTAAAAATTTTACATCAGTTGTATAAGGATAAGCAAAGGAGCCAGGCGCATCGTAAGGTCTTGACCACCCCAAATATTGCAAATCTAACGCGCGGGGTTCGAGGCGCCATAAAAAGACATGCAATTGATGGCGGCACTGCAGCGGACCTTTGTCGAGCTCTGGACAATGTGCCACGCCATTATATACTTGGCGACCATTCTTTCTGCGAAAAACCTGAGCACGGTGAAAAAGGGTGCAAGCACGCTGGAAAGAAGCTAAGGACTTCGGTTGCAGACTATGTCTACAAGGACATCTGCAAAGCACTTGATTTTGTTAAACGGAAAGCTCAGAACCTGCTTTCGGAGGTTACAACAAACTCCGCTGAGCGATTTATGTCAATTCTTGTAAAACTCCTTGGAGGAAAACAGTTTTTGCGTTTCCAGAGAGGGTCGCATGGCTACAGAGCTGCGGGAGCAGTTTTGGTATACCATTCAGGGCGAGGGGTTCACGCTAGTTTACTTAGAAAGTACGGACAAGGCTCGTCTGTACTGGATCGGTTTGCATCGCGCGCTACTGTTGAGAAAGAGTCGTGGAAAGTGAGGTATAGGAAGCTTCAAGAGAAGCAAAAGGATCAGGGTCAATTAGCTCAGTGTAACGTACCCACTGTAACAGAGAATGGGCCAGATGCTGACTACGGGTTACCAGACCTAGATCCCACGGCTTTCAAGGAGCAGTGCGATGTCATACGTAAGCAACTACAGCTTACGAGTGAACAAATTGCCGATTTAGAAGAGAGCACAAGGGCGCAAGCAGCTTGTATTGAATGGATGGAGGCGAGGAAGAACCGTATCACTGCTTCCATTTTTGGTAGAGTTTGCAAACTACAGCAAACGACTCTTAGGAAGAACATTTTACGGGAAGTCACAGTTCCCAGTAGATGGTCTAACGACGCAACAGAGTATGGAAAAAGTAATGAGGAAAAAGCTAGGCAAGCTTACGAGGAGCAGACAGGAACTACTGTTCAGACTTGTGGACTTTGGGTTCACCCAGAATTCGGGTACTTGGGCGCTTCTCCTGACGGGCTCATTGGAGAAAATGGACTACTTGAAATCAAGTGCCCAAAAATAGCAGAGAAGGTTTCCTTCAAGGAGTTAGTCCGTGCAAAGAAAGCAGGCTCGATAGGATTGGAATTTGTCGAAGAAGACAAACTCAGATTGAAAACAAATCACAACTACTATGTCCAAATTCAAGGACAGCTTGAAATTACTGGCAGAGAATGGTGTGACTTTTATGTCTGGAGTCCCAATGAGACCCACACTGAGCGCATTTTACGCGACCAAACGTTCTGGAAAACTAAAATGCTTCCGAAACTGCGCGACTTCTTTGAAGGCAGTCTTCATCCTGAGCTAGCGGATCCACGTATTGCACGAAATCTTCCACCCCGTGAGCCCCAGCAAGTGCTTGAGGTAATCGAAGAGAGGAAATTAGCCTCAGCTGCTAAAACGAAGGAAAAGCCGCCAAAAAAGCGACAATTACGCGCAATGCAAACTGAGTCAGATCTTGACAGTATTTCCCCTTCAAAAGTTCGAAAGGATTAAAGTTGAGTCGGATGCTGTCCATCTGACCGCTACAGTTCTTTAAAAGAACAAAAAGCTGAGTCAGACACTATCTAACCGCTAAAACTATCAAAGAAACGTTGGAACTGAGTCGGACGTTCTCTGTCTGACCGCTACAGTGTAGATACCGAAGAATGTATTGTAGTTTATTATTTTTTTTATTTTTAACTATACGCTTTGCAGTGTTAATTTAGGTTATATAATACTGTTTATTTCCAATTTCTTTGCAAGATTTTCCTTCTAGAAAATAGGTTACAGAAATGACGTTTGATGCCAGACCAAAAACACGCACACAATCGGAGGCCTTTCCAGAAAGCGAAGGTGAACAAATGCCAAGTAGCCTATTCTGTTGATACAAATGATAAAGCGCAGAACTATAACGCATTTGCTGCGTGGACCTGTCGCAAACACTGATGTATCAATAAGGTTTATCAAATGACAAAAGAAACTTTGTAAAAGAAGACAAAAATATGGGAATGTGTACCGTGAAATATCGAATACAATAATTTTAGATAAGCAAAAACAACTGGTCTGTCGAATATATGTAAACGTAACCATTCGGAAGCTTTTTCAAACACTTATGAAGTTATTGGAACACACGTTTAGCATGTATAAAATTTACAAGTTGTACGGTTGCACACGAAACCAGTGCTTCTCAATGATTTAAGCGCCTTACCCAAAATCGTTGATCAGAAAGCTCCCATTACTCAATGAATGTAAACATTTCACGGAATCGAACATTCAATAAAAAGACAAACAAAAGTAAAAATGAAAAAAGCGAACACTACTAAATTGTTATTAGCAAAGCAAAGACCAGCTTCCAATGAGGCTATTTTGAATAATAAGGGATGTTTCTTGAGTATTTCAACTTAATATTCTAGTACAAGTAAGAAAAAAGTATGGTTACGTAGAATAATGCTTAGAATCAAATAAGCTACCCAGGTCCAGGTACTTCTCTATTATACGCCCCGTGGCATTTTTAAGTTTGGTTAGGTTTGTTAGGTTAGGATAGGTTTTGGTTAGGTTAGACTGAATTAGTTTTAGTTGAGTAGGAAAAATTTTCATGCCATAGTTGTATTATTTATTGTATTTTACATCAAACATGTATGAAATGGCCTCCGTTAACAAAATACAGAAAAAAACTATACCAAATTTTGTGTAATTTACCCACTATTGAGAAGCACGGCTGTCAAACGAACGCTTTGTTCAAAGGTTTTCAGGACACGAGCAAACTTTTCCTTTGAGCACCAGAAGAAACTAAAAATAGCAAAATACGCACAGAAAGACAGACGCCCTATAGTAAAACTTATTTACCACTACGTAATATATATAAAGAAAGAACTCCACTGCACGACAAACCGAACACCAAAGAATTCACATGCTCTTGTTATTGTTTGTATTATATCCAACCTTCTAGGCGGGGCCACAGCTTGGTAAGCGAAAAGTCTTCTGACTGCACTTGGTCTGGAAATATTCGCCTAGAAAATAATATCCTTTTCGCCATAGGCGAGCCTCAAGCAAAGTGAAGGTTGAGGCAAAACATTCCCAGCCCTTCCTTTCCTCTTCCTTTCTTGCTTTCCTCATTCTTTTCAATGCATCCTCTTTTCCCTGTCTTTTCCTGAACCAACAGTGACTTTCCTATGTTGGCCGCAGCAAAAGTGGTGGCACCCCAATTTCTCAAAAAATATTCAGAATAAATGAGAAAACGGTGTCAACGATTATTCCGCAACGGAGTGTCGGATTTTCATAATTTACACGTCAAAATTTTTCTTAAAAAATCTAGTTTGTAATGAGCGGAGCAGAATTTCGAAATTTGTTTTAATTAAAAAGTTCAAAACTTCAATCGCCTCTAGCAATTTTTCTGACTAATTTTTCAAAAAAAAGCCACGCTCATTACAAACTAGGTAATTGCCAAAACTTTACAGTCAAGAAAACTTCGTAAAACAATGAAGCTTTATTCGCAAAACCATGCACCGAAACTTCAATGTAAATTGTCCATAAGCGCCTAGGCTCCACCGTGGCCTTAACAATATATTGTCGTCATTGTCGAAATTCAACATACTAAGCTTCATATAAATGATAAATTGTATATTTTTCCACAAAATTTGGAATGAAAAGTCTTAACAGTTTTTAATTAACTAGTACCAAAATTACGCCATAAGCTTTTCCGATCATACTCCTATGCGGAACCCGGACACGGACTTTCCACCATCGAAGATAAGCTTTTCCCTAGCTTTCCTTTCCGCGAAATTTCATTAAGAGAAAGGAACCCCAACTACGATATTTTGCTTCATTTTTTTTCGTAGTACAACCTAGGAAATAGAGCAGTTAATTCAGCAGAGAAAAATGGATTTGCGTGTTGTGTGTAGTAAGACTGTAACGGGCCGACAGGAAGGGCTTGGGCCGTGTGATGAGTGCGGCCATTGGCAACAACGCGTATGCAATTCTGGTGAGTACTCCTTTTTCAAAACGGAAAGCCATGTTCTCACACATGTAAAATTAGGGATATCGCGCCAAGAATACCGCCAGCTTCGGAAAGCCGGAGAATTTGAATGGGTATGCAATAAATGCCGAGAAAAACAAAGATAGCAGGTAATACGGATCTTACGTTCAGTACTTTTCGAAACATTACGACTGACTCGGAAATGTTTAGGTTTCTTTGGCAGCCGCCGAAATAGATGATTCGGAAGATTTATGTTTCGGAACACCAATGGCAAATAGCACTGCCTTAAAAGTGAGTATAAAAATTGAAAAAATATAATGTTTGTTTATTTACTTCCATTAATGCCTTTTCTATAGGAACCTGATTTATTTAATATTCCCACATCCTCTGCATCAATGGCAAACAAGGACGCACTTCCATCCTTTTCCACTGTGTCATTGGCAGCAGCCCTTGAAAGTATCATGGAATATGATATTGCCGACATTGAGCCTTTTCCTCGTAGACTGACTGGGCCTGCGGCACTGAATACAACCTACACAATAAAAAGGACTTCAGAAGAAGAAGTACTATTTTCAATTTTAATGCCAAACTTCCAAGTCTTACTTTAAACTTTAAAGGTTAACGTCTTTTCTGTTCAGTTGGATCCTATCATTCGTTCGCCAAGTGCTTTGTCGGAAAACGCAGAGCTTGACACAACTACAAACAACGACGACGAGGCAGTTGACATAGAGAGGCCAAACTAGTGAATATAAATGTACAACTGTTTGCTGATGAAAAAGTGTCCCGAGTGCAGAAACGGCACCAGCAGGGCCTTGACGCAAAAATCGAGGAACTTTACAAGAAATACATCGAAGGAAAGTTAGACGCTAACAATCTACTTAGACAATGTGCGTATATGTACAATCCAGTAAAATTGTAACATGCCGTATCTATTTACATAACTAAATTAGTTATCTGTTTGACGATGCTTGAATTGCGAATAATACAAATGCACAATGTATTGCAAACTCGCACATTCGCTCACAGTTTTAAAGAGCTTTATCAGTGTTCCGTCTAGTTAGCAGGTTCGAATTTTTGTCGATCAATAAACAATCAATACATTCCTATAAATCCAAAATTTTGATTCATTTATTTAGTTGTTTACATTATTTTTGTACATTTTATTTTCTGAGAGATATATATTTATAAATCTCTCTCTCTCTCTCTCTATATATATATATGGATATTTCTCTCTCTATATATACATTTTGATTATATATCTCTCTCTCTATATATATATATATTGGATATTTTTATAGATTAAAAAATATCCAAAATTTTAGTTCATTTATTTAGTTTTTTACATTATTTTTATTACTGTATTATTACTAGTATACTATTTATTACATTATAAACCATCAGTAGAATACCACGAACCGGAAACAGAAGTGACGACATCCTTGTAACAGGCGGCACCAAGGAAGATCACGACAGAAATGTAACTGAGACCATTCGTCGACTAGCCGAAAACAACCTCACCCTAAATTACAGCAAGTGTGAGTTCGGTAAGAAGGAATTAACATTCTATGGTTTACATTTCAGCAATAAAGGACTTCCCGGACCAGAGCAAGGTGGAAGCCATCAACAACCCGAGTGAACCAACAACTCAAGACGAAATGGCCAGTTTTCTCGGCTGGAAATAGCGCTGGAAACCAAAGGAGACCTGCCAATACAGATCATGATCGATCAAATGAACAACATCAAAACGCTGCAGAAGAAGACCGATTAACTGCTTTGAGCAAAATAAAGGAGCAACTTACCAAGGCTGACACCAATCACGGCGAAATCTTGATGAAGGGAACAAGGATCGTCATCCCGAACTCTTTAACCGAAAGAGTCATCAGCGTTGCACATCAGAGTCATCTTGGCATGGTAAAAACCAAAGGACTAATCAGAGAAAATTTGGTTCCCAAATTTAGATTAACTTGTGGAAGCCAAAATCAACAAATGCCTGCCCTGCCAACCCTGTGCACCGAAGAATCCGCCGAATCTATTGCAGATGTCACTCCTTCCAGCTGGACCATGGGTAGCAGTCAGCGTCGACTTCGCCGAAATCCCGAGCGGGTATCTAATCGTCCTGTACGACGATTATTCAAGATTCCCATTGGTCAGCAAAGTAAACAGCACAGCAGCGAGATGCGTAATATCTAAACTACAGATTTATTTGCCATATTTGTAATACCTGATGTCCTAAAATCCGGCAATGGACCACCGTTCTCAAGTCAAGAATTTCAAGACTTTGCCAAATTCTTCAACTTCAAGTATAGGAAGATCACGCCCGTCTGGCCACAAGCAAATGGAGGAGTCGAACGCTTCATGAAGACTCTGAGGAAATCCCTTCGATGTGCCTCCATAGAAGGTTTAGCGTGGACGAATCAACTGAAGAAATACCTTTTACATTACAGATGTTCACCCCACTCATCCACAGGAAAAACACCATCTTCGCTTCTTTTTGGCAGACCTCTGAGAAACCTCCTGCCTCAGACGTCCGCTGTGAAGACGAGTACGTCCGAAAGAAGCCGGGATGACGTAGCGAAGAAGACAATGAAGGGGTATGCAGATAAAAGAGCCGTCAAACAAAACCTGAAGATTGGCGAATTTGTTCTAACAAAACGAGAGGGGATACAGCAGAAGGTCGAAAGTCAATGCGACCCCATTCCCTACAAAAAAAGATCAGTAAAATCAAAGGAACAATGATTACAGTTTACAGACCCGGCAAGGAGATGACAAGGAACGCTTCGCACTTCAAGCTGCTTCCAATTCCAAACAATGTGCATTTCCACCTGTAGTGAATTTCCACTGCCTAGGTATAGATGGCAGATTAGTGTAGTGAATTTGCTATGTAGTGAATTCCCAGTGTAGTGAGTTCACAAGGCTTAGTGAAAGCTGGTGAAGAGAGTCACCTAGAGAGTCCTCTAGTGAAGTGGCTAAGTTGGCAGCGCAAATGGCGGAATTCTCTAAACACCTCGGTGGGTTACTCGAAGAACCCCTAAAGTTAAGGTTGGCCAAAATCCCCCCTCTTACACTCGTTCGCATGACGCCCAGCCTGTCTGCCATGCATGCGGTAGACGAGGCCACATTGCTCGGTTTTGTCGCAACCCGAGAAGGGGTTCTCCCAATGGTCAGGGATTCTCAAGGGACAACAGTTACGAACCAGCCCGTAGTCAGGCTTATGAAAGAAGGGAGCATGCCTCCTATCCGGCTAACTCTAATGACTGCGGTTACTCGGGAAACCGCGGCGACTACCGTTTCAGTCAACCTGAGTTTAGACCGCGTTTCCCCAACCCTTCGGGCGATCACAGGAATCGGGTCAGTTTTGCCCCTGGTCAAGGGATCGAAGACCCACAGGCATAGCTAGCGGAACAAGGGAATCACCCCACCTTTGTGGTAATTCCCTTATTGTTAATAGACTGCACCAATTAAATCCGAAAGAAAGTAAATTGTAACGGGGTGGGACTTTTGCACTTTTGGATACGGGGGCCGCAATAAGTGTCTTATCGGGGGCTTTGGTTAAAGAAAATGGGTTCGATGTAGAACCATGGGAAGGGTTGGATATTTTGGTAACTAACGGGTGGTTAAATTAAATTAAAGCTATAGGAGGTTTGGTAGTCACGTTAACGCTTTTAGGCAGAGGTTAGTACCAGGGCAATTGTCATTGACACAGACATTGTAGGTTTCATTATTGGGAATGGTTTGCTAAACCAGTTGGGAAAAGTTACTTTCGAATACAGGCCTGAGGGCCCTCAGTTAGTTGGAAACGATCCAGTGGTCCAACAACGTTAGCACGTTAGTACCATTGCTAATTCTTATGAAAGTCGGGTTTTAACATTAGGCAAGGTAAGCCAGGGAAACCAAGAATGTGAACAGGGGAAGGAAACAGTCGCTGTATGTGAAATTGTCGAGGAAGCGCATAAAAGTTCTCAAGAGGTGTCGATAACGACGGAAGATGTATTTGCTGAATTAGGAGCTATAGAGATAAATGAGGGGAAGTCCGACAAGAAAGAGGGAACATTTAAGCTTATAAGTGAGGCCGGCGTTTCTATTCCTCCTAATTCCGCCAAGGCGATTGCATTGAAAGTTATACCCGTAGGGAAACAGACAGAAATTGAAGAGGCAGAACTTGTGACTGAGCCTAGCAAGATTGTACTAGGAAAAGCGGGAGTCAGCATAGGCCACGCGCTTGTTGTCGCTACGCGTGGAACAGTTAACACGATGGTAGTTAACTTCACGGATAAACCCCAATGGGTTTTCGCAGGCACCACTCTTGGTATAGCCACCAGTAAACCCTTCCAAGAGGCTAGTACTAGCCAAGAGAGTACTAATCAAATCGATTTGGAGGCTTTGGAGAGATGTTTTCCGCAAAGTTTGGAAGACCCCCAAACCGACGCTCTTCGACGAATTTTGAGGAAGCACCTGAAGTGCTTCGCATCTGACAATAAAGAATTGGGGAGCAGTAGCGTCATGGAGCATGCCATTGACACGGGGCAAGCTAAGCCCATTTCGCAGCCTCCCTACAGAAGCGCCTACCGCGAAAGAGACTTGATAAGGGACCAAGTCGAGGAAATGCTCGACGCTGAGGTGATAGAACCTTCGTTTAGCCCATGGGCCTCACCTGTGGTGCTGGTTAAGAAGAAAGACGGTACCTGGAGATTCTGCATGGATTACCGTAAATTAAACTAAGTCACGACTAAAGACGTATACCCCTTGCCACGAGTGGACGATGCCTTAGACGCCCTAACGGGAGCTCAATATTTTAGCGCCCTCGACATTCAGTCGGGCTATTGGCAGGTTAAATTTAGGGAAGAGGATAAAGACAAAACAGCTTTCGTTACCCCAGATAGGCTTTATCAATTTAAAGTTATGCCGTTCGGGTTATGCAACGCGCCAGCGATCTTCCAACGAATGATGGATTTAGTATTGGCGGGATTAAAATGGCAAATTTGCTTAGTTTACCTAGGTGACAATAATCTTCTCACGAACGTTTGAAGAACATGTAAATGACATTGATAAAGTACTCACGGCGCTCGAAAAGGCAAATTTAAAATTAAAACCCAGTAAATGCCACTTTGCTACGGAAGAAGTTCAGGTTTTAGGACACGTGGTCAACCGCGAAGGGAAACGCCCAAACGAGGCTAAGATAGAAGCTATTACCAAGTTCCCTACACCTCAGAATCTTACCGACGTTTAGAGTTTCCTTAGCCTTTGTTCCTATTACAGGCGATTTATTCATAACCTGTCAAAACGCGCTGAACCATTATCTAGGCTTACTAAAAAGAATGAAGGTTTTCACTGGGGCCAAGAGCAGGGATTAGCCTTCGCCGATTTGAGAAATGCTCTAATAAGTTCGCCCATACTAATTCACCCAAATTTTAATCGGGAATTTGAAATCCATCCCGACGCCTGTGAATACGGGATCGGCGCGGTAATATGTCAAAAGCCCGAAGGAAAAGAAAAAGTAGTGGCCTACGCTAGCCGGCTACTTAACAAATGCGAGAGGAATTATTCCACTATCGAAAAAGAATGTTTGGCGCTCGTCTGGGCGGTAAAGAAATTCAGGCAGTACCTATGGGGGAGACCATTCAAGATCGTTACTGACCACCATGCACTGTGCTGGCTAAGAACCACCAAGGTCAGTAACAGTCGCCTCGCTCGCTGGAGCCTGGCCCTGATGGAATACGAGTTTCAAATAGTCCATCGAAGTGGTGAAATCCACAACGATGCCGATGCACTCTCCCGCTGTCCAGTCGGCGAGGTCGAACCCGAAAGTAGTAATGGAAAGACCCACCCTTGCCCGGTCCACCCTCGCCCGCCCAATGGGAAACGTGCATACCTTTTACCCCCACCCCTTTCACCCATGACGGCCACCTGTTCATCAGCCTGCGTGCAGCTGTGCTTCAGCACATGGCAATACGGGGATCCACCCTCGCCCGTCGAATGGGGAGCGAGCTGGCCGTTAGCCCACACCCCTTTCACCCATGCCCGGCCACCTGTTCATCAGCCTGCGTGCAGCTGTTCTTCAACCCATGGTAGCATGCAGCTCCACCCTCGCCCGCTCGACATGCTTACTCCCACTCGTGGCGACACTAAGACTTACCCATGCCCATCCAATGAGAAGTTCCGCCGCAGCACCATCCTTCAACCAATGGGGAGTTGCCTTCAATCAACATGGCGGTCTTGCAAGTCAGTCCTTCACCTTATGAATGCCTTTGATACTGAGTTTAATCCACCTGCATCCGCGTTTATGTTTTATATTTGTAATTAAACTTGCATTATGTTTATGTTCATTCTGTTTATAATTGTTGTGTATAGTTTATTGTTTGGTACGATTGAATAAACTGTTTAAAATCGAGAAATTATTATTCAGCTTTCTTTTTACCCTACCAATCAATAAGAAATCGCCTACAATCAACACGACGACTATTGAAGTCCTACGTGGATTTAATCAGCTCTTTCGAGACACAGGTAGCATTCACACTTCCTTTTCTGTATTTGTTGTAATACTTACAAGTTTCTTAACCTCGTTTTATGTATAACAGATGTGTATAATCAATTCTACATTTGTCTTAATAATCGTTCACAATCGAATCATTACTGTACTACTCTCTTTCGAACCTTTTAATCATCATGGCTAACGCTTTCGCTTACGCTAACGCTAAAATTTCACCAAAACAAATTTAATTCATTCATGAAGGTAATTTTAATTGTGCAGAACGAACTGCTTTATTTTATACGGTTATAAGACGGCTCTGAGTTTCAACGTTTGTCGAACACGTATAAATACAACTCTCTCTATAACGCATCGCATTAAGGAGTTAGATATGGAGTGGAGAAGCAATGCTTTCGCGGAGAACGAACCCCGCATCAGTAATCCTACCATGAAAGATTTAATTGTTAGATATGCAACGTACAAGAATTGGCCGCATTCGGGTATGAAGCGCGCCTTTTATATGGCGAAAGCCGGATTCTATTATCTCGGTAAGTTTTCTTCTTATTATTACTATTATTAATCTTATTTATTATAAACAACTCTTTATGTTCTTTCTAGGTGAACGTGATTTTGTAAAATGTTACTGTTGCGGAATTGAAGTATACAACTGGCAAGAAGATGACGAACCTTGCAGCGAACATTTTAAATGTTTCCCGAGATGTCCATTTCTTGAGAAGAGACGACACAACCCCGAGGTTGCCGAAACATTGATGAAACATAGCGTAAGCATTCAGAATTGTCGAGTCTTATAGTGTAAAACTGATTTCCGTTGTAATTTAGGACACAGCACCACCAGCGAAAGGTCTGAAAAAGGAAGTATGCGTATCAGCTAACGAGACATCCTTGAAAGTTGCTTTGCGAGAAAAATACTTATGCAAGAAATGTTTCAAAAGTGAAATTAAAGTTCTTTTTTTACCTTGTCGTCACCTAGCTAAATGTAAAACCTGTTCTGTGGAAATAGACAATTGTCCTCTTTGTAGAACAGATGTGTCGCAGTTTATCATTGTACACATTTAATATGGTTGAAAATACAGTCTTTTCCCCTTAAACATCGTTTATTTGAACAGTCAGTAATACACTGTTATCCTTTTTAAAACAACAGGTGTAGATATTGAAATCATCGCTCCAAACGAAATTAATTTCAAGTGGTATTATTTCTGACATTCCATCAATAAGCTGGAATCTGCATTCGTTGCTCATGCTTTTTTGATTTCGGTAAAGTCGAACCTGCATGCTTTGTTGGTATGTCTCAGGAGTGAATCGAAATTCGGAATCGTTCTGCGACAACGAAATTTCATTAACGTTACAATGATACAAGTTGTAGGACTTTTCGGGGTGAAAAAATATTTGCACTTGTTCACGAGCGCGATTCATTTCAACTCCGTTACTAAATCCCGGAATAATCCTAATGTGGACGCGACCCAATGCGATGCGATCCATACTCTTCTCAATCGACAGGTAAACTAACGACGAGTTTTAGCACTATTGACTGTTGTTGAAGTTTAACGTAAAACAAATGAATATGACTTAATACGTAAATAAATGTCTAATCGCATTTGACTCAATATTAGTGAAGTCATAGTTACAATACATTTTGCGCAAATATATGGAAACAGGTGGTTCACGGTGATCCGAAACCCAAGCGAGGGCATATATGTATACGCTTATAACCTCTCGAAGAAGCTTGTAGCGTAACCCGAATCACAAGTTTCTTTTTTTCTCGGTTGGGGGTAGTCCGTACGAAAAAACTCCGGTTCACAACTTAGGTGGTACCTCAGTTTTGCTCCAGTCTACTCAAGTGAAACCACTGTTAATTGGCAAAGTTGTAAAACCGGAGTGCACTTGAGTGTTACCTCAGTACAAAGAAGTTTTACTTGGGTTTGTAACTGTTTTGTAACCTAAGGTTTACTGCTGTCGGGAGACAGTAAAATTCTTCGTATACATTTCTTTAGTTATTTTAGTAATTGTAAGTTTTTATAGGTTATAGCCACTTTGTATCGATGACTCCAGTAAGTTTTAACAATTATGAACATATTTGAGAAGAAAATTGCATAAAGTAATCCAACGCACACAAATTATTTCTCACTAAGTTGTACCCTGGTGAAACTGCAGTTACACTTCAACTTTGTACCTTACCTTACACATCAGTCTCACATTTGTTTGGAAAACGTTAAATCTTGACTCAGATTATTTCGCCAATATTAATACCTTTTAAATTGTTATACGTCAAGGAAAACTTTCCTACTATATTTGGTATCTCTGAGTAGAAGAGTACACTCAATACGAAAATGAGCTTGAAAACTCGATTTGACGTACCATCTACAAGCACTGTATGGAATAATCAAACACCTATTATTTGTTAAATTTGAATTTTTTGGGAATGACGTTACACGACATATTTGGAAACAGTGTTACCACTACATCAATACCCATTATAACTGTGTTTTTTGAACATATCGTAAGTCAAAATACCATTATTTAGATTAAACGAAAATTAATATTCTCAAAAAAGTTAAACAATGTAAAATGGATAACATATACAAAGTGATATTTATTTTTAACAAAAAGGTATTTATGTTTATTTTTCGTTAGTTAAAGTTTGAAAATTACATTGAATTAAATGTTTCTTTAATTTATACTTATTTTGTATAAATAAGAAATCTTGTATATAGCTATCAAAAAATATATATGCGGTAAAGTTCTTAATTTAGTTGTGTTTTTTCAGTGTATACTTATTACGTTTTAGTTAGAACGTTTTAGTTAGAAATTGATGTGCGAACTGTTAAGTGAAATAGGTTACTCTTTATTTTACTGATGTTCTCAAATTCTGTGAGGAAGCAATTTTGTCATAATTCTGATCGCAGGAAAACACAGTTCGTTTTCTCTAACTACTCTTATATCATATTAAGGAATGCGTGTATTTATCTTCTTATGTATATTTTCAGTTCCCAACTGTTGTACAGTACGTTACATACAGCGTATATTAGACAAATGGAGCATTTTAGATGCGAAATAACTCTTCTGTGTCCAGTGTACGGATTGGTTCTGCAACATTTGCCTTCGAAGAATTTCCAAGAGAATCGAAACGTTTGATAATCGTGTTGCTTGGCTTCTCAAGGATTTCTAATCTCTTTCGAAGCGAGTCGTTTTCTTCTTTGAGATCCTAAAAAATGTAATTAGTGATAGAAATATTTTTTCAGCACCAACTTACTTTAATAAGCTTTTGTTGCTCAACAAAAACAACCTCGTAACGTTCCACGATACACAAAACACACGTACGACACGGGTGCTCCCTTTCGTGAAGTATGTGGTTTTCTCGTGTCTTGTCTTCCGCTGACATTTCTTCTCGTTAAGCTTACAAGAAGCAGGCTAAAACAGAAACTGATAGGCTAGT
>JAHZNP010001554.1:0-18071 GCA_020615345.1 Triops cancriformis | reverse complement strand
TCCTATCTTAATATTATATTGTATTAGTGCGTGCAATACAACGATTTATAGTCCTCAATTACAAGTTATAATCGATTTCAACTTCAACTCAATTGAGTAGTACTGACGCCTATTGGGATGCGAGTTGACAAGCCCTACTCCGGTGTTGAGTTCAGTGAACTCAACACCGGTGTTGAGTTGGCAGTGGAAACACAGCCTAAGGCTATGCGTTCCGAAAAAACTGAGGCAGGATGTGCTATTTGCGTGTCATCATGAGACATGACCGCAGGGCATTTAGGCTTCAAGCGGACTTGGACCAAGATAACTCAGCGCTATTTCTGTCCCAAGATGGCCCCTGAAATTAGGAACTACGTCGCCTCTTGTGAGGTTTGCCAGACTAGGAAAGCAGAAAAGACCAAAGAGAAAGGACGTATGATCCCAATTTACGCTGAGGCACCTTTCGAGAAAGTAGGATTAGATTTTCTAGGTGCTTTTCCTGAAACCTCTAAAGGCAATAAACACATCATAGTTGCAGTTGATTATGTCACCAAATGGGCCGATACCAAGTCTGTTCCGGCGGCCACCGCCGAGGAAACCGTACAGTTCTTCGTTAAGCTGGCTTTACAATGCTGCTGTCTGGCTGTCAGCTGTGCAACTGGCGAGGGCCAAGCATGCGCAGTAGCGTCGATGGGCCAAGACTCCTTGTCCAAAGAGTCCTCCTGTCCATGTTCAACCGCGCTCAACTTTTTTGGCTGACAGGCTTGCTTCCACCAGTCACAAAAGAGGTGGGCAGGACCAGATCAAGTTTGTGGCGCTATTTTTAACATTCAATTGATTAGCGTATGGAAGCTACTTGGCAAATAACTTGGAAGTTTGTTTACTGTGTGGTGAAACACGGAACTGCGTCAAAAACGAAAAATGTAACTTGATAGTAAGTGGGGAACCTTCGAGACAAAAAAAAATTAGAAAGCTATGGTTTTTATGAAACTATAAACAGTCCACGTTATTTCCCAACGAGACCAATTTTATGCTTGGAACATTTCAGTTTTCTGTTATTTGTATAACAGAATGAGAAGAAATGCAAAACTCCTTTTTCTCAGAAGTTTGCAGTTTATCTAGGTAATTTCTTCAAAGCTTCAAACAACAACGTAAGGGCACGGCCCAATGTCTAGGCTGACAGCTCAGTGTAAATCAATCGGGTGTCCTGTCCTCCATGTCAAAATGTCGAGAAGTCCGCCAGGACAGCCAGACAGCAGCAGTGTGCAGCAGCCTTTAAGCATCTCGTGCTACGACATGGCCCTCCCCAGGTACTTATAACAGATAGGGGACCCTGCTTAACCTCCGAATTCACAGAAGGGGTGGTAAAAGCGTTACAAACCAACCACATAACTACAACAGCGTACCACCCCAAGTGTAATGGTCTCACGGAACGACTCAATCAGACGCTGTTTTCGATGTACGTCAGATCGGACCACCGTGATTGGGACGAATCGCTAGATTTCATCACGTTTGCTTATAATACATCTAAGCAGGAGTCTACCGGATACTCACCCTTCTATTTAATGCATGGGCGCTAGCCAATGTTGCCAATAGATGTCGCTTTGGGCGGTATGGTTGAACCCACGGTAGATTTAGACGCACCCAATACTGATGCGGGTCAAGGTGTCAAGAACAGGTTAGAAGAAGCGTTTAAGATCGTAAAAACAAGGCTGGATGAAACCAGAAATAAACAAAAGGAATGTTACGACAGGAAACATGAAAAAAGAGATTATGAACCCGGAGAGCTAGTTTGGGTTTATACGCCGACCAGAAAAATCGGGAAGTCAGAAAAACTCCTGCATCGTTATCACAGACCGTGTAAAATTATACGGCAAACATCTCCCGTAGACTACGAGATACAAGGAGTAAAAAGGCGAAAGGTTTACGATATAGTGCAAGTTTATCGCTTGAAACCATACACCGAGAGAACAATGCCCTTGGAGGACGAGGAGTATGTAGAACTAGCTGGGAGTCCCCGCGAAGAAGGAGAGGACGAAGTTATGAAAGAAGATTCCACAGGCGGCATTGAAGTGTCGCCTTAACCCTCGAACGAAGTTCAGGATGCCAGGGAAGATGCCACACACGACATTGAGGGGTTGCCTTAGACATCGGGTGAAGCCCAGGACGCCAACATCGCCACAAGGCAGACAGTCCAGCGCTGAAGCCGCGAGAAAAAAAGGACTCAACACTATGGTTTCGAGTAACACTTTTTCCTCGACAGCCCGAGTCCAAGGTCGGGTATACAGGCATTTCGATGCTCAACAGTTTTTGAAAGGACTAGCTTTATTGCGTCCAGGGCTTCCTGGACAGAACTTTCTGTGACATCGTTACTTCATCTTTCGAAACTTTCTCTCAGCATTTCTCCGGGGATTCTCTTCTCCCTTTTCACTTACTAAGCAAATTTAAATGAAAGCACGCAATTTAACAGTAAGGCAGGAACAAGATCTTGAACTAGATCATTACCACTTTTCTCACTTTTCACTAATTTAGACTCAAGAAAAGACATTATGACTTCTACTATAAAAATTTGGTCACTAAGACAACTAAGACACTAAGACAACTTCGGCCACATCCAATTCTTGCAAATCAAGGGAAGTACCATGCAATAAACTGTAGCGGCAATTCCTTAAATTGTCTCAAAAGTACCTTTATGTGGTATTCCAATTCCAGCAAAAAGCTTACAATATAACAAACAAACAAAAAACAGTCACAACCAGCAACAAACGCTCTTTCATTTGAACTCCATTAAACAAACCTGTTGCGTTCTCTAGGTCGCTTTCTTCGCGCTTGCCTTGCGCTCGTGGTTATCTTACCCCTCATTAGAGGACAGGCTACCGTGGAGCCCAGCAACCTTATGCACGGGGTACACCTACAACCGGAGGGTGAAATGGTCCTGAGTAAAGCACAGTGGACCATCGTAACTGACGTGTCAGACGGCTCATTAGAGGAACAGCTGGAAATTATGGAGACCGCTTTAAGCGCGGGCCGTCAAGCCCTTCCACTTGACGTAAGCCAGGAAAAAGACCCAGCAAGAAAATAAATTTTTGGGCGCCTACAAAGGTAACTAAAAAGTTTCCAGAAACAAAAACCATTATGACCTATCGCATTCGTACCCTCGAGCAGACTTTACGTAAACCTGACGAGACAAGTCGCCGCCGAGGACTAATTAACGCAGGTGGCGACTTATTAAAATGGCTTTTTGGAACAGCGAATGACAATGACTTAGAGGTAATCAACCGAAAGATAGCTAAATTAGGGAAGGAAAACGAGCAGTTTGTACATCTAATAGAAGACCAAGTAACTCTGATAAACATCTCAATTTGGGCTGCTCAGCGGAATACAGGCTATTTAGAAAGACTTCAAAGGGCCGTAGCTGGCTTCCAAAAAGATAACATGCAGCTCTCGAAATGGTATTTAAATCTAACGTCCGACATTATTTTGGAAACGGAAATTGATTCGCTAGTTAGGTCCATAGAGGAATCTTTCTCATGGCTCGAGCAAAGCCTTGAAAACTTTGGGATGGCCCTAGTGGGTCTAGCAACGGGAAAATTAACGCCTATGCTCGTCCATCCTGATGATCTAGGTCGAGCCCTATTACTCGTACAACAGAAGTTACCCTTAGGGTGGGAGATCGTTTTTCAGCATGAGCCCGGAGCCCTGTGGGCGCTGTACAAAAACAAGCGCGTAAGATGCGCTCTTTTTGAAAGCAGAATAAGACTCTTCATCGATGTAGATTATTTGAGCCCGCGACGCAGCTTAAATTATATAGGGTGATAACGATTCCAACCCCAATAAATAATAGCGGTATAATCCGTACTTTGTCCAAAATACCTAACTATGTAGCCATTACATCCGACCGAAAATTCTTTACGGAAATCCAAAATTTGGCACAGCTCGCAGGTCCAGGGGAACGAATCAAGCGCCAGGTGCATTCCAGCCCTCGTCATCGAAGACACTGCCAAAATAAATAAAAACTGCCCCAAAATAATAGAAAGGTGCAAAGAGAGTTATTAAACACCACTAGCAGGCCAGACCTGGCTTTACTCAACCTGTGGGCCTCCCGAAGTCACCCTCCCATGCCGGATGGGTGGTAAAAACTCCCGAATCTAGCTAATTGAAATTTAATGGCGTGGGAATTTTACGCATCCCCGTCGCCTGTTCGGCCCACTCCGACCCATTGGGTGGTGCCAACCGAATACCGGGGAGAAACAAGTGTCACTTTAGAACACGCGACACCCTAGCTACAGGAACGCTTAATTAACATGACGCTTCCATCCCCTTTCGGCCAACCTTACATCCCCGCTCCCGTTACTTCCTGATGACTGGTCCGAAATCTCCAATAATCTTAAACAAACTTGGAATATGGAATGGGAAGTGTTCCAAGAGACACTTCGTAAGGGTAAATCCCTACTAGGGGAATCCCCCGAAAGCCCAAAAATTACCTTGATAATAGGTGGCAGCACTACACTCGGTGTATTCGTAGGCATAGTACTTGCGCTTCTCCTAATTGCTTGCCTTAAATTTTATAAACCGCTTGTAATAAAAGTAAATCAATTAGAGCAACGTTTAGAGTTGCATGAGAAAGAAGTTAAAAGTCATTCCCGCGATCAAATACAAGCTTGCGAAGTGCAAGAAGAGGCACCACATCCTGTAGCCTTAAACCTATCCTAAATAGGTGCTCCCAATGTAAATAAAATGCTACAAACAGCAGCATCCCGTAGTAAATACCGTAGCAATATCCCCCAAACTAAGTTTAAAAAAAAACGCCGCATCCTGTCCCCTAAGACGACATATTAGATGATTGCTTACTATGTGGGAACTCCCGACGAGAGGGAACCCCAATTGTTAGCAAGAGAGAAGTCGCCACCGACCCCAGCAGCTAGAAGATCTCCGCGACCTTCGACTTCGAAGGCCACTCCCGACGAGTGGGAACCCCAATTGTTAGCAAGAGAGAAGTCGCCACCCAAGGTATGTAGAAAGAAAGGTAGGGCCATCAGCTTTCCCCGGTTCGCGCCTTCTTCTGTCTAGCTGCTACTGCGCAAGCCCGCCCATCGGCTAGTGACGCCACACGATGCTAAGGGTGCGCGCCTAGTTCAACGAAGATGAATTAGCCTTGTACTCTTGTGCATTTTATCCTTTCCTAAATCGGAGGCCATGTATAATATTCTGTCGAAAACATACATCCAAGTAATATTTATATACATGGGTTTGTTCCACATTTTCTACTTTAACTCCTCAGCTATAACATGTCCAAGGATAATAAATCCACGGGTTTTGTTTCCATAACAGCAGTTTCTTTTCTCAGCAGAATCGTGTAGATCCGACGATTCTATTGTTACTACCATTGGTTTTCTTTTACTGGTGTGTCCGTTTCATAAGAATTAAATGGTGTAACGTGAGACTAAACCAGAAAGGCAATTATGTTCCTCGACTCCAGACACCGCTAACGAGCGAGGAGAGAAGAAGGTCTAGAAAAATGAAAAAGTTTACAAGCTAGAGGATATCCATATAATTCGTTTTTACTGCTGATAAAGGAAATAAACTACTAAACGTTTAATAGTAATAAAAAATCAGTAGGTACTTCTAGATTCAAGACACAAAAAATACTCCAAAGTATTATCGGTATGTCCTCTTTGAGTGTTGTCAATAAACGCTTTGTTTTCTTTCTGCAGCAGCCCTTGGGCAATGCGCAGTCATTGGTTGTTTTCCCAGGGCATCGTGTGACGTTGACCCTTAATGAATTCAAACGCGAAGGGTCTCGATGGCCCTACCTTTCTTTCTACATACCTTGGTCGTCACCGACCCCAGCAGCTGGAAGCTCGCCGCGGCCTTCAACCTCGAAGGTCAGATCCGTAGAATGGGAACCCACATTAGTGGTTGAGAAGAAGTCAACGCCGGCCCCAGCAGCGAGTGCGGCCCCCCTCGACAGCACCCCTCTGGCCACCAACAAGCTGGGATTGCCGCTGCTGCCTGGAGAGGTCAAGACGCTGGGTTATCCTAGAGCCTCCGGATTCCGCCGCCTACCCAGGCTAAACATCCCGGTAAATGGACGTCACGTCCAGATGTACGGGCATTGCATTTATCAGGGGTCTACCCTGATAGCCTACCATGTGGGTGCGAGTACTGACCGAGTATGCAGGGTGGTCCGCATGGACAAAGCGTCCCCCCTTCAGCGGGTCAACGTCCTAAAACGCCACGAAGGGGTCGAGCCAACACCAGAGGTAACTCGGGCCTTAACGAAGGCCACCCGAGTCACAATAGGATCCGATATCAACACGACGCCGGTGGTACGGATACCACCCCTGTGTCTGCGTTGCCAAGCAGAGGGGCACCTGACCAACGAGTGCCACGGCGTATGGAGGAGAGTACTTGCTGTAGGCCGCCTGGTTAAGCGAAAATAAATGCGTGTGTTTTTTCCCACTCCCCCTAATGTAGTGTCCTTATGTTAATCCAGATTTACAACTGAAATATAAACGCGTAGTTTGGTAGGAGTGAAATTTTGTGACACTCTTAGTTGCTCTCAAGCGGGACGCTTGGGTCCCGTACGGGGGCTATGTAACGTGTGGGTTTAGTTACGTGTATGTAATGGGGACTTGTCCCACGAGTAGAATGTAAGGGTCAGCACGGGAAATCCCGTGCTGACCCAGGGCGTACATGACATCCTTTTCCGCCGTCGGCCTGGGTTTCTGCAAGTTATGCAGCTTCCAGTGCCAGACGGCGGCTTTTAAATAGGGGCCACCTTGCCTTAGGCATATGTAAGTCTTGGGCAGTCGTTAGTTGTGTCTTGTGGTAGAGAACAATAAACGAGTTACCGCTACCAAAACTTGTGTCGCCCGCATTTATAACGTGACAATATAGTAAATCTGTGTGACGAGCATGTGAATTCGGAAAACATATTTCCTTCTTTCTCCTATCGTTCTTGTACCTCAGTCTCTCTGGCCATGAACGAAAGTAAATGTTAATAACATTACCTCCTAATATTAAAAAATGCTTTTTGCTCGGCAAAAATGCAAAACGGAGTGATGATTCAGTAGTGAATGATTTCAAGAACAAGCAAAAGGCAAACGAAATTAGGATTGAGAGGTTACTGGATGTGGTGGAACAGGATTCGCAATTGGAAGATGAAGATAAACATTTTGCTTTGGACTTACTTTCTTTAATTAAAAAACTGTCGCCAGAAAGGAAATTGTACGCTCTCATAAAGATCTATGAGACTGTTTACGAACTGTTTAAGAACTCCGGTACGAGATTTTTGTCCTGCGAATTTCGTAAAGTTTCCTATTTTTTTCAAAATGTTGAATGTGATGATTTAATTGTTGTTGGTTAGTATTCCATGTGAAAACTATGTACACCTATTCAAAATGTCCTGACTATACTGACAAAGGTCAAATAACGTGTCTTTGAAAAAGTAAATGGTAGAAAATAGAGGTAGATGTAACGTAACATTCCCATCCGAAACCGCTTCTTAAAACTAAACCCTTCACACCTAAAAAGTAAACCCTACGAAAACACCCTTTTGTCGGCGCAGTGTTTCGCCGACAAGTCCCCTCTTTACGACTTTCTTTTTGTCAAAAGTGGGTTATATAAGACAGGCATTGTTAGAGTAAGGCGCTCAGTCTTACCTCATGTTATGCTGCTGGTGACAATACAAAACTTCCCTAAGATCTTGTGTCCAGTTACTGAGAAGTTAATCGTTAGTTACTCAGAAGCCAGCAATCCCTGTTCGTACGATAACCACCGGAACGTTACGTAAGTACGAACATCTCCTTGCACGAAACTCATATTACATTGGTGGCAAACGGTGTGAACCAGAAGCGCCATTCCACTTCGGTCGCTACCCTTACGCTCAACCTACTCCAACATGGCTGAAGCATCTTCTCCGCAAAATTACCAGTTCTCTGATACACAATTCGAGAAATTATTCCTCCCCGTACTCAATCAAGCAATCGTTTAGCAACTCCCGCGGTTAACGGGAGAAAAAACGGGCATATCGGTCCGTACCTTTGTAAAAGACGTCGGGCGGAAGGCTGCATTCTCTAATTGGGACGAAGAAACAAAATTACGAATAGCAAGTTCAAAATTTGAAGGGAAAGCCGGAGATTACTACGACGACTTTCGAGACTATAAACAAATCACGACATACGACGATTTAACTCGCCTACTAAACGAAAGATACGATGAAATTTTTTCGGAAACGCAAATTCTAGAAACATTCAAACAACTTCAGAGGGCACAGACCAAGACGTACGAGAATTCGCCGACACACTGCGGCAACTGACGAAACACCTTCACGAATTCGACCCCGATAAATCCCTTCTCCCGGAAGTTCAAAAGGAACGGGAAGAGAGTGCCGACAGATTCTTGAAAACGAATTTTATTCGTGGTCTCTTGCCACAGCTGAAGCGCTACGTTATTGATAGGGAACCGAAAACATTCTTAGAGGCTGTGGGAGACGCAGCCAAACAGGAACGAAATGAGCGAATTGTGCCAACAGCAAACGAGACAAGCGATCTCGTTGCGCAGCTCCAGGCGACTATAGCCGACCTAACGGTCAACAAGTCCAACCACCAGCCTAGGAACCGGTTCCGTTCTCCCCACGATAAGTCGCGCAGCCCCTCAGGCAATAGCGCGAATTCATGGCAAAACCGGCCGCGAAATCGAAGTTCCTACATCAAGCCCAGTTTCGATAATCAGGCTCTGTACGACAAACAGCACCGCAATCATGACCAACAAAGGTTCCCTGGAAACCAACGACAGGTGCGATTTCACGATTCACCGTATCGGGGTAGACAGTCCGGTAGGACGCAAATGATTTGCCAAAGATGCGGGAAAATAGGTCACTCAGCTCTAGTCTGTAGAGCCAGAATGCCTACGTATAATTTTTCAAAAAAATAAGAATGCCAGCTGTAAATTACAGCAGAGGTCAGCCGGCGTTAAAAACACGAAAACAAATCCTTTTGCACAATAACCCAACCAGTCCATTTTTTCTGTAAAATTTTTATCGGTAAACACCAATTAGGTGTCTAATTGACACGGGAGTAAGTCTCACAGTCCTACACAAACGCACATTCGAACTTATTAAGCCAGATTTGCGGAAATGGGACGTCCCAACGGACGCTAGGTAGACTTCGGCAACCGGGGGAGCCAATACCTGTCGTTGGCTGCTATATGCTTCCAATGCGCGTAGGGACCGACAAAATTACCCTCAAATGCCACGTTGTAAAACACCTAGCCCACGAATGTATCCTCGGCAGGGATGACATTAAGGCCCTAAGAATGATCATCGATGGAGCTACTATGGGAGTTTACATACCGGGTCAAAGCAGGGACAGACTTAACGACATGAACGAAGTTCAAACCACCTCGTATACAGTACTTAACAGCACTAAACTTACTATCCCCGCGAGGTCCAAAATCATGATTTGTAAAGAGGGCGCAAGAAGAGGGCATGATATTTAACAGAGACAATTGTCAATTTGAGAAAAGTGTGGTAAAGTTCGCGGGATATATAGTGAGCAATGAGGGAGTTCGAGCGGATCCAGACAAGGTAGCGGCCATAGCAGATTTCAAGACGCCAGAAAATCTTACAGAGCTAAAGAGATTCTTGGGGATGGCGAACCAGTTGGCTCACTTTTCAAATAAACTGGCAGAAGAGACCTTACCATTACGTGATCTTCTGAAGAAGACTAATGAATGGATGTGGACTCACAGTCATGAAACAGCATTTCGGAAGGTAAAGTGGCTGTTATCTTCTACGGAGGTACTCACACACTACAACCCGAAACGGCCAACAAAGATAGTCACGGATGCGAGTAAAAAGAATGGAATAAGTTACGTCCTACTTCAATTGGAGGACAAAACATGGAAGCCGGTCAGTTATGGATCAAGGTATTTAGGTCCACACGAAGAAAATTATGCCATGATTGAGCTGGAATGTCCAGCGGCAACATGGTGTTGTGAAACATCCAAGTACTACTTGCTGGGACTCCCGCATTTTGTCTTGGAAACAGACCATAAACCTTTGATCCCAATTTTAAACTCAAAAAATTTAGATCATTTATCCCCCAGACCACAACGGCTACGCATGGAGCTGATACCATTCAATTTTACGGCGAAATGGATTGCGGGCAAACAGAACATTATGGCGGACGCTCTATCCCGTGCCCCCGTCAGACAAGCCACGAAAGATGAAGAACTCTCAGAAAAGAAAATTGAAGCTTACATGGGAGAGGTACTGAAAGTATCTTTTACGCTTCCAGACAAAAAGCTAAAGAAATTTCAAGAAGAGACGAGGAAAGATCCAGAAACGACCCAGACATTACGTTATGTGACAGAAGGATGGCCGAATCAAATGGCACCGAATGACCTCGCCCACTCTTATTGGAAGATCGGAGGGGACCTAACGGTGAAGAATGACCTACTGCTAAAAAACAATCGCCTCATTGTTCCCAAGACTATGAGGTCTGATGTACTAACAATCTTGCACGGCGGACATCAAGGCATTGAGAAGATGAAAAGAAGAGCACGCCAAGCGGTGTATTGGCCGAACATGAACAAGGCACTAGAAATTATTATAAGTAAATAAGTAAATGCTCAAGTTGTCAGCAAGCAAGGAGCTCAAATCATGTCGAACCACTCAGGCCACACCCCGTGCCGACGAAACCTTGGCAAAAGATAGGAACTGATTTCTTCCAATATGGAAACCACTTTTATCTGGTACTGGTGAATTATTTCTCGAACTACATTGAGATGTATCGAATGAAGAATGCTGGGAGCAGAGAGCTCATACGGGCGCTGCAGGAAAATTTTGCCCGGTTTGGTATACCGGAAATAGTGTTTTCAGACAATTGTCCTCAATATTTGGGAAAAGATTTTCAAGATTTTGCAAGAAAGTGGAATTTTCAACACATAACTTCCAGCCCATATTTTCCACCATCAAATGGAATGGCAGAGTCGGCTGTCAAAACAGTCAAAGCTATGGTACGAAAGGCAGATGGAAAGGAGGAAGAGTTCTCAAAAGGACTGTTGGCATATCGAACACGCCGTTGTTCCATGGGCTTTCGCCAGCACGAGTCATGTTCTCCAAGAACCTGCGAGACACGTTACTGTTGAATCCGAACGCAATTAAGCAGGAGGAAGGAGCGTGGAGAAAAGTGCTCGTCAAGAAAATTCAAAACAAAATGAAGCAGAAGATAAAATTTGACAAAAGAAGTAAGGGTTGGCTGAGTAACCTGGAAGTAGGAACTCAAGTTTATTTACAAGACCCAATCAAGAAGACTTGGAACATGAGGAAAAATAGTGGGAAGAGCCAGCCCTGGATCATACTGGATACAAACAGATGACCAAAGAACACTAGGCGGAACAGGAGGTATATTCGGCCTGTCTGGGATGATGGCTGCTTGGCGGAACTAGACCAAGAGTCAAAAATGGATAAGTCGGAAAACAGAGGAATGGAAAACTAACGGGATGAACAGCCTTCCCTGTCCAATACACAAGACACAGAAAGCCACGCAGAGGAACGCGACAGTGGTGGGAATCTCCCAATCGAGAGACCAAAAAGAACGGCCGAGGGATGCACACTTACTTCCGGATTTTTTCAACAAAATTACTATGGCATTTCTCAGTTGTCCCACTACCTCTTGTACGCCAAAGAAGCCCTCGTTGATGTTCAAGCAGAACAAATTCCAATATGCACCTATAATGAAGAAGACAGCGAGTCACACTAAGGCGGGGTACCCAACTCGGCACATTGTACCCAGCCGAAACCGCCTCTATCGCGGCGGTCCATGATGCTCCTACCCTTAATTTTGCTCAAAAAGAGAATTCAAATTTAACACTATGAAAAAACGGGAGCACACGGAACTTTATATACTGCTCTCTAATTTTCGGGACATTTTTGCACAAAATGATAACGATCTTGGTCGGACTATGATTATACAACATAGTTTCGACAAAGGAGGTGAAAAACCTGTATACCTTCGGCCGTACCGCATTCTCGAAGCACAGCGGAACAAGATAGAACAGCACGTCCAAGAAATGTTAATCGAAAACTCACCACGGAGCTCACCAGTCGTACTTGTCAAAAAGAAGGACGGGTCTGGACGCTTTTGCGTCGATTTCCGGATACTTAAAAACATAAAAAAGGACGTCTATTCACAGCCCAGAATCAACGATACCCTTGATCTCCTAGGGAGTGCGAAGACCTTCTCCACGCTCGACCTCGCAAGTGGTTACTGGCAGGTGGAAGTAGCCCCTGAAAACAGGGAAAAGACAGCTTTTTCCACACAGAACGGGCATTACGAGTTCCAATGCCTACCATTTGGGCTTACGAACGCTCCTGACACATTTCAGCGGTTAATGCAGAAGTTACTACAACCTATTTGCAAGGATTTTGCACTCGTATATCTGAACGATATAATCGTATACTCGAAAAATTTTAAGGAACACGTGCAACACATTAAAAGCGTTCTTAACCTTCTTTCACAAGCAAGTCTAAAATTGAAGCCGAAAAAATGCCACTTTGGAAAACACAAGGTTAAATTCCTAGGATATATTGTCTCAGAACATGGGGTTACATCAGACCCCGATAAGATCGCGGCCGTGAAAAACTTTCCCACGCTTAAAAGCACGAAAGACGTGAAAGCTTTCCTGGGCATTGCGAACTTTTACAGAAGATTTATTAAAATTTACGCTGTAATTGCAAATCCACTCACCAAATTGACGAGGAAATACGAAACATTTCACTAGGACGATTAATCAAATAATGCTTTCACATCACTAAAACATGCACTGACGAACTACTTCATCCTTGCATACCCAAATTTCTCCTTATCATTTACGCTTTTTACCGACGCTTCAAATGAGGCTGTCCGTGCTATTCTGGCCCAATATCACAATAATCGGGAAGTAGTAATCGCTTACGCTAGTAGGAAACTCAATGCTGCGGAAACACGCTTTGCTGCAGTGAAAAGAGAAGCTCTCGCGGTAGTTTTCTTAGTAAAACATTTCAACGCCTACGCCTATGGGCGAAGATTCGAAATAGTGACAGACCACAACCCGCTTAAATGGCTTATGGCCAACAAGGATCTCACGTCAAAACTATCCCGATGGTCTCTACGTTTACAGGAATATGATTTTTCCATAACTCACTGAGCCGGCCAAAAACATGGCAACGCCGTCTACTCACGAATCCCGCTCGCTGCCATTTTTTCATGAACATTCACTCACGCTAATTTCATTTCGCGCGGCACAAAATGAAGACCTTACCTGCTCCAAAATACTCCGTTCCTTAATTAACAACAACCCTCGCAAAAACGGATACCACCGCCCCTCACGGGAAATTAGAGCAAACGAC
Organism: Triops cancriformis; assembly: GCA_020615345.1. Classification (NCBI taxonomy): domain Eukaryota; kingdom Metazoa; phylum Arthropoda; class Branchiopoda; order Notostraca; family Triopsidae; genus Triops; species Triops cancriformis. The sequence goes on along the minus strand of JAHZNP010001554.1, from coordinate 4,699 downwards.
TACGCAGTAAACCCTGACAACTTACTATGTAGACTACGTCCCTATGTATACGACAAAAGAAACCTCATCCCACTGCCATCGTGCCGAAAACGATCCGCGCGACTATTCTTGCCAGTTTGCACGATCACAAAACCGCAGGACACCTGGCAATCCAAAAGACGTACGACAAAATTAGGGCAAGATATTACTGGGCAGGCCTTTACTCGGACGTAAAGGACTATGTTACGTCCTGTGTTTCATGCAACAAACGTAAATCACCAGTAAAAACTCAAAAGGCACCTTTAATTCCCATGCCGGTGGCGAATGGCCCGTTCGAGCGCATCGCCGTCGACATATTAGGACCACTCCCCGAAACCCCCGCTGGGAACCGGTACATCGTATTTTTACCGACTACCTGACCAAGTGGCCCGAAGTCTTCGCGCTTCCGGACCAAAAATCCACCATAATAGCCACAATATTTCGCGAACAAATTCTTTGCCGCCACGGAGCCCCAGGCTACCTGCTCTCGGACCAAGGACCCAACTTCATGTCCCAACTAATACACAACATATGCGAGTTCCTCAACACAGGCAAACAAAAGACAACACCTTACCATCCACAATGCGACGGACTTACAGAACGATTCAACAAGACCCTTGCCGACATGATTTCTCGTTATATAAACCATACACATTCAGACTGGGACGACCAAATTCCATTTTTGCTCTTAGCGTACAGCAGCTCAGTACAATCTTCTACTTTAGAAACACCGTTTTACCTGCTGTACGGAAGGGACCCTATCCTTCCAATAGACACAATTCTTGCACCACCACAATCACCACTAAAACCCTATGCCGACTATCGACAACACCTGACACGCAGTCTAGTAAAGCGTGGACTCTCGCACGATCACTTTTACAATCGGCACGTTAAATACCATCACCAGTCCCCAGGGAGGAACAACAGCAAACGGCACTCGAATCCCAGTCACCAACTCTCGCAGGTAGCCCATCAACTATTTACATTTCCACCCCTAAACCGATTGCCATGGTCGACAACAACCCAAATCGGGAGCGCATTCGACGCGCCAAAGAGCCGAGGAATTTTGAGGGAAAAACTGGCGACGATCCGTTGCGCTGGTTGCGAGATTTTGAAGCCGTCGCGCATTTTAACGGCTGGTCCGAAGGGGACAAACTATCCTTCGTAGACGCGTATCTCATCGGGCCTTCACGTTCATGGTTTGACCGCACTTATCACCGCGGCACGCATCCGGCCACATCGTGGGAAGCCTTCACCGAGAGCTTCAAACAAAGGTTCTTACGGCAAAATCACCGACGCTGCCTCAGAGAGAAATTACTCAATCGCTACCAGTACCCAGAAGAATCGCCCGAAGAAAACCACGACGTCTTAGACCTTTGTGACCAGATTGACTCGCAAATGCCAGACGAAGACCGGCTGGAACATTTGCTGCATGGCCTACGTCCATCCCTCTTGGAGCAAATCCGTGTCACCCGACTGAAGACGTGTGAGCAGTTCCTGGAGGAGGTAACCAGTGTGGTTGAGGGGCAAGATTGGGCCCGAAAGTCCAAATGGTCTCGCAACGTCTTACTTATCGGCCGAAAGGACGAATCAGACGATGAAGAAGATGTCATCAGAACACCTCCGCGACAACAAGGTCCAGCAGCATCGGGACGTACCAGAGCCACCGTCGCGGCAGTGACTACACCGACACCAGACGTCGAGTCCATCGCTACGGCCCTGGCAGCAAAATTTGGAGAAGTTTTGTCCAAGCAGCTTGCCGACGCCCTAGGACGAGATCCGAGGAGCCGAGCACCACCCCAAGGAACACGAGGTAGGGTTGGCCATTCCTTTAACAACTCCCGAACGCATGATGGGGAGCCAGTCTGCTTCGCATGTGGAAAGCGTGGGCACATAGCTCGCATGTGTAGGGCCGGACAAATAAGTGGAAGAGCAAGCCCTGAGCCCCTACCAAGAAGTGGGCCTAACCCTCGTAGGGAGGCAGCAGGGAACGTACAGTTTAGGGGTCAAAACTCTGAGAGGATCGCTCCGAGGGGCCGCCAGGTCCAGTTCTCGCCCGGGGACGGGATGGAGCGTTCCAGCGAATGACATTTTACAAGCGGAGGCGGGGTTGGTAACATGTGGGCCGTCACCATCCCCGTCCTCTGCTATGGTTGCCCCAATTTAGTTACAGAACATGTCATCTGTAATGGGATTCCGGTGCTAGGCCTCATCGACACGGGGGCCTTCGTTAGCGCCGTATCCCAAAATTGGGTGCAACAGTATGACATACCGCGCGTGCCGTGGCGCGGGCCCACAATAATTGTAGCCAGTGGCCAAGTGGCCGAGACATTTGGCGGTACCGAAATTAGAGTTGCTTTGCATGGAAAAGAGTTGGTCACCACCGCAGTAATCTTAGGCAATGACATTGCAGTAGCGGACGTTATTATCGGAAATGATTTGCTTAAGCAACTAGGACGTGTAATGATTGATTACACGCAGGAAGGCTTGGGCCTTGTAGAAGTAGACAGTAGAGCGGTTTATCCGAAGTCAGGAGAAAATTGCGCCCGACCAATTAGCGTTTTAGTAGGGACAACAGTTGTCCCTGAGTCAAGATCGCCTGAAGAAGGCGAAGGTGCGCGTGTCCCACCTAAAGAATGCAAAGACAAGCGTGAGTCGCTCCAGCGCAGCGACGTAGCGAGTTTGCCACTCACGAAAGGCGATGTTGAACGTCAAACCCCGGAATTTGGCGAAGAGCAGGCCGTTATGCCTGAAATTGGTGAATTAGCGGGCGAATTGCTGGAAAATTACCCCGAAACTAGGGTACCGCCTGGGACAGGCAAGGGTGTAGCCGAGACACAACTGCCCAGCGAGGCCAGTTCGTTTTGCGGGTTAGTATGTAGCCCAGGGGCAAGAGAAGAGCTTACCGAAGATACGAGTGGTTCTATTGAAATTAGTGAGCAAGAGACCAAGGGTGAAGTACCCCTTGAGGAAACAGTTCCAGAACATAGGCATACGGATAAAAGTGCTCATGAATTAGGCGAATTTTGTTCCGAGGAATTCGAAGCCCTGACTATTGAAGCGGGACCAGAGGCAGCGAGAGGACAGACTGTGGTTTTCTGTCCCGAAGGTTTTAGGATCCCAGGGAAAGCAGCCCGATGCGTAGAGCTGCAGCTGCGAGGCAAACCGTTTAGTCGTAATGAAACCCTTTTGGAGCCAAGCGCGAGAGTTTTTCAAGACAAACGTGTTAGTTTTGGTAGGTCTATTGTCAGTCGTGACGGTCAAACCGTAAAGGTGGTGGTAGTGAATTTCAGTAAGCAGCCGCAATGGATCTTCAAGGGTATGGTACTAGGGATTGCGGGTAGTTATGACAGCAAACTAGTCCCCGAGGCTAAAGAATCGACGAAAACATCAGTAACGTTGGACGATTTGGAGCGTTCTTTCGCTCAAGATCTGGAAGATCACCAGACCGAGGCCCTACGAGGCTTATTGAGGAGGCATTTAAGTTGCTTCGCGAAGGACAACAAGGACTTAGGAAAGAGCATTGTTTCCAAGCACACCATCGCAACGGGTGCTGCTCTCCCAATTTCTCAAGCCCCGTAAAGAAGCTCGTTTCGCGAGCGGGACCTCGTCAAACAACAAGTGCAGGAAATGCTCGAAGCGGACGTCGTAGAGCCGTCCTTCAGCCCATGGGCGTCCCCCGTGGTGCTGGTGAAGAAAAAAGATGGTAACCGGCGCTTCTGCGTCGATTACAGGAAGTTGAACGCCGTCACGGTTAGGGATGTCTATCCCCTCCCGAGGGTCGACGACGCCTTGGACTCCTTGCGCGGAGCCAAATACTTCAGTGCACTTGACTTAATGCCCGGATACTGGCAGGTAGCCGTAGCAGAGGAAGATCGCGAAAGAACTGCTTTTGTAACCCCAGATGGTTTCTTCCAATTTAAAGTAATGCCGTTAGGTTTATGTAATGCCCCGGCCACATTCCAACGCATGATGGATGTGGTTCTGGGAGGATTAAAGTGGCAAACGTGTCTAGTATATTTGGATGACATCATCATTTACTCAAAGAGCTTTGAAGACCATCTGCGGGATATCGACGCAGTCCTTTCTGTTTTAGCGAAGGCCAACTTAAAACTAAAGCCTAGCAAGTGTTAATTTGGCTGCCGCGAGGTACAAGTGCTCGGATACGTCGTCGACCGAAACGGGATACGTCCCGATGACGAGAAAATAAAGGCTGTAGCATCATTCCCTAGACCGAAAACCTTGACTGAAGTGCGAAGCTTCACTAGCCTGTGTTCATACTACCGACGTTTCGTGAAAGACATGTTTCTAAGAACAGAACCTTTGACTCGCCTAACCAAGAAAGAGATTAAATTCACGTGGGGTCAGGAACAGGAGGAGTCTTTTCAAGACTTGAAGCTGGCTCTTACTAGCGCACCAGTCCTGGTGCACCCCGACTTCGAAATGGAGTTCGAGGTGCACCCGGACGCGTGTGACTATGGGATTGGAGCCGTGTTGGCCCAGCGCCGGAACGGCGAGGAGAAACCTGTAGCTTTTGCGAGTAGGCTCCTGAACAAATCAGAGCGCAATTACACAACAACCGAGAAAGAGTGCTTAGCGCTCTTGTGGGCGGTGAAGAAGTTCCGCTCCTACTTATGGGGAAAGCGCTTCAGGATTGTAACCGATCACCATGCGCTATGTT
>JAHZNP010001553.1:0-18079 GCA_020615345.1 Triops cancriformis | reverse complement strand
AAATAAGGGATTTTTAAAATTGTTTTGTATTTTAAAATGTAACACATCATGTACTTCGTTTAACATGTATTTTTTAAAACTGTTGTGTATTTTCAAATGTAACCTAATCATGTGCTTTGTTTGAGATGTGATTTTCAAATTGTTGTGTATTTTAAAACACACCGTGTGCTTCGTTTAAGATGTAACTTTTTAAACTGTTTTGTATTTTGAAATGTAACCTAATGTGCTTTGTTTCAGATGTGATTTTCAAATTGTTGTGTATTTTGAAATGTGACCAAATCGTATACTTTATAGGAGATGTAATTTTTCAAATAGTTTTTATTGATTTTTGATGCTGCTGCCTGTAAATAGTGAATGTGGAAAAAATACACGATATGATTTTTAAACAGAGTAATTGGCGCTTTGAGTACTAATTTTAGGCAATTGTGCCCCTTTTAATGGCTATTAATATTACCTATTATCGGGATTTTTATACCAAAAAAGGTAGGGTTACATACACAATTTCGGTATAAAAAAGCTGAAATTCGGTATTGTACTTGCCAAAAATGAGATATGAAGGTACTGATTAACGGCGCGGATAAAGCACCTTTTATTGGTAGCTAGCCTACCGATTTTCGGGGTTCTATCAAAATACCGTTTATGGGTATTTGTTTTGCACCGATTCTGTTCCCGCGCTTTTAGGTGCTTTTTTCGCCGATAACCGAAGAACTTTTCTTACAGTGCTTAGTAAAGCAAATTTAATGGGAATAAATGGATTTTCATGATGAATGGAACTTGAGCTGACTTTGACAAAGGTCGTAGATTAGAACTTAGAAAAGTGCGTTAGCGTTAGCCAAATTTGGGGACAGATTCCGTGGAATTCCATGAATTGGCTTATTCGAAAGCTCCTCTAAGGAAATTGGATGGCTTCCGACCGGCCCCGAGGCATTTTCTTTGTCAAAACGGCCTTCTGGACCATTACTAGGCCGTTTTGTTCGCAATGCTCCATTCTCCCCTCGGCGATACCAATGCTCTCAGCGATCTTTCTGGTGTTGAAATGTATTCGCAGCTCAAACAGGAGTCAGGAAAGCTGCTATGCGCTTTTGATCTATATGGCTTCCTTATTGGTGGCAGTTTTCAGGAAGTAATTCGGTTTGCACCGGGAAAAAGAACAGACACTTGAATATAAAAATAGCAATCATGAGAGAAAGAAATGAATGAAGAGATTCCATAATATATTAGGCAATATCTTTACAATATATTAAATAGCCTTAGATACAAAATAAGAATATATTTATAGCACGTCCACCTTTCATTAAAAACCGTAATATAATAAATACAATTTAATGCGCGATGAACTTATTGGACGACTACACGAATTTTGATTAGATTCTCAAAATCCCCTTACTGCAAACAAATTCTTTGCTCTCGTTTGCTTCTCTTCGGGGAATATCTTAGCAAGCCTCTTTCAAGGGTAAAAAAGCTAAGACTTTTCGCAAACTTCCAATCTTTTAAAATCAAGTGGAAGAAGGGCTGCAGGCCATTTCTTCGACTCTTCTTATTTGCGGAAGAATAGGAAGAAACAAGGGGAGAAAAAAAGAAAATCGGGAAACGCAAAGACCCAAGCGTGTTTGCTGTTGTGCTTGCAGGCTGAACTCGAGAACTTACTATTGAAAAAAATCCCCTTCTTTTAACAAAGAGCAAAGTTAACAGAAAGGGAAGAAATTCGCTGAAGTCAGTAAAAATCCATCAATCTTAACATTTCTTCACCGTCCTTCAACTTGAATCTGAAAAGAAAAAAGAACGAGCTTGAACTCATCTTTAACGGTTCTTCTACTTGAGCATTTTTTATGTATTATTAAAAGGACGGGAGTGTGTTTTTTTCCATAATGGATGCCTCGATCGATATTTGCCATTCGCTTCTTCTTTACCTCAGCTACCAGACCAAGATTTTCATCTTTGTCGAATTTGCCTCCGCCCCACTTTTCCCAAGTTTTACCGTCTTTGACAGCTCACAGTATCCATCAATCCTTCTCTTTTCAACAACGCAAAATTAATCAGTAATAGTAAATAGTAATGCAAAATAGACATAGAACCACAAATAAAAATAATCTCCAGAGGGCAAAGAAGTTATCAAACTCAAAATTAGAAAAGCAAAATTTATGACAGAAATTCTGCGATTGGTCCTAGATTTTTATAATTTCAAACTTTGTGTTTCGTAGTGTACATTAATCAATTCTGGGTCGGATACCAATGTCAATGAAATATTGATCAGAATGCTTGCACAGCTTTACTGCGCAAGGTTTATATTCTGCAAACGCAAACTGCCAGTGCAGTACCAGCTGGGCACAGTGGCCAAATTGCTGGCTCGCTTATCAGTATTCCGCGTGGGGGCGACACGTTCGCTCATGAATGGAACTACTGTAGTGTAAGTCATGAGTTTATCTCTGGTACCCAGGACGGTGATTGTTTACGTTACGATGGCAAGTTTGCAAGCAAGTCGTAAATCAGCTAAACGACGCGTTGGTTAGAATCAACAGCAGTGTTTTTAGCGATTTAAATACTGTATGTGGATCGAAAGGCACCGAAAGTCGCGCAGTATTATTTATGTATACATTTCCACACACTATCCTTAAATGAGAGACGGAAAGATTAAAAAGCAGCATATTGAATATCAATACGTTTTGGCAAGTGTCGACGTAAAAAAAATTCGTTTAATTATATTAATTTGCCACAAGCCTATAAAAATAATCTTTAATGAAGCATTTCCCTACGCACGAAATACTTCAGCATTTAAGAAAGCCGGAAGTATCTCATAGTAGCAAAACGTAAAAAATCATCGGGCAAATAAGAAAATCCGTTTGTAAACCTCAAAATTTCCTGTAATCATTTATCACTGTCTGGATTGTGGAGAACCTTGCAGTGCTATATCCGTATTCGAAAAAAGAAAATGATTCGGTTTACGCCTTTTCTTCAGAAAGTATCGCTCACGCGGGCTGTGCGACTTTACTGCAGACACACACAAAAGAAAAAATGCCCAATTCTGGTTTCGTTGGAAAAACAAGGCAGACTTTTCTACAACCGTCAATACGATCCCAGTTCGCCCTACCAAGTTCAAATTCAATGCGTTGCTTTATATATTCATTTGGTCAAACACCTCCATAGCACGAGATACGCGGATAACAGAACACTCCCAACATTCAAAAAGTTTTCTTTTTTTTCTTTTTTAAGTAATTTATTAGGCGTGAGCTAGGCTCGTTGCCGTTCAAAAAGTTTTCTTTCCTTAAACAAAAATACGCTTATAACGTTACGTGCGTTGTAATCTAAGCAAGTTTAAAATATAAATACGACTGAACCAGAAGTGTGTATGAAGTACATTTGAAACAATGGTTTAGCTCAATGCAACTGCTTTAACGAATACAACGCTTACCTTTTAATGAACTGAGAGTTATTTCCATAAAACTATTCCACTCTGATAGTTAAATTACGTCTGAAACATAAATCTGGCCAGTTAAATGCCATTTCGGCGAAACACTCAAGAAAATGCGAAACCTCCACTAAAAGCCCATTCAGAGATTTTCCGTGATGGGTAACTGATATCGTCCCACTTAACAATAGGTAATTGAGGTGTTGAGCAGAGTTCGGATAAACGGATTGGCTCGCCAACCTCATTTTTGTTCCGCACGTAGTCGAGCGCAGCCAACGTTATACGAGTATTTTCGTTCTGGTCACGTCAACACGCATATTCCAGGCATAGCGTGCTTTGGAGCTTTTTTTGCCATATCTTTTCCTACACGACCTTCCAGTTTTATTTTTACTCTATTTATTGTTCTTTTTTCCCCCAACTCCTCGTGGAACATTGGCATTCTTTTGTTGGGGCCCATTATGAGCTTCTCTTTATCTGCCAGCGACGAGGAGAAAACGGAATTTCTTCTGTCCTCTTTTTTTTGTGGCCGGTAATGGCTAAGCGAAAGGGAGAGGCGGGAGAGGCAAAGGTCAACAGCAAAACATGCTGCAGCAAGATCTATATCTGACTTCTATTTCCCGAAATAGCAGCAAAACAATAAGATTTTGTACTTATGAATGCTTTTGCACGGAGGTCAATACTACCAGCCTGGAGATGCTTAGACTACTGAATGTTGAAAGGGAGAAATGAAATGGAGCGCCAGCGGTCGGAGAAATAAATTTCTGAATGGAACTGGAATTTCTTATTGAAAAGCATCTACTTTCGCCATTGCAGAAAATTTGACGAAGAGTTTTGAACCTTTTCCTTGTCTTCAGTATTATCTTCTGTCGCGAAATTTCTTACATTGACAGCTTTTCGAAAAGTTCCTTTAGGGAATTTTTGTTCCGTGAGGGAGCATACAGTGAAGTAATTACGAGAAGCATGGCGTACAGAGTAATAAAGGGAAGACGTATGAGAGGGCGTAAGCGGCTTCAGACGAATGTTCGTAAATCTTTATTTTGGCGTAGGGGAGTTGTAATACAAATTGGTTATGCTAATGAGATGATAGCACCGGTCAAACAGTTCTATTTTCGTAATGACTTGTAAAATATTAGTGTTCTTTGAAGAAATCAAGATACGCTCGGAATCTATTATTTCTTCGTAATGTAATATTCATCGCGTTAAAGATATCACTAATTACGTTACTTTATAACATTATTAACACTACACGAGGAGTAAGGGCTTAAACATTTCACTATTATTTAACAGAAAATAAACGACAGAATTTTCTCGAAATAAGTGCAACCTGATATGTTAAACATGTGCAAATTCTGCGTTCATGCTAGCAGAGACCGTTGCATAAGATTGACTCTACCTTTAACATTAAGCAACTGTCTACCTTTTTTAGTTTTATTTTTTATGTATTAAATGCACATTATGATATTGCGTGAAGATTACTTTAAGACCGAAGGCATTGAACAATGACACCCATTCTATTATTCACGGGAAGCTGGGTTTTTTCCTAACGCAAACCAAAGAAATGCTTCTCTAACAAACGGTTAAGAAGGTAGAAATATTCATAGTACAATACAATCTTTCTAGTGCATGGCAAAAGCGATGCCGGCCGTCTGTAAAATTAACTAACTAACTAACTAACAATCTTTCTAGTTGATTACTAAGCACGTTTACGCATGCACGCAAGGCTGGGAAAGTCAACGCCCATAGACATTGTCCAAGCTGTGGACACCAGATACAAATTCGACCCACGAAATGCGTAGTTTTTTTTTCAACATGCAGTGATTCATTCTGACGGGACAATGGAGCAAGGAATGCATCATATTCTTCGCGTGTTGAGATACATATGAAAAATTTGGGTTCTTGTCCACCACGCCTACTCACGTGCGACGACCGTACCAGCAATATTTCTTCCGGAATAGAAGAAATATTCCTATGTTTATTTGACGAAAATTTTTATCTTGAGGTCGTTACAAGAAACCTTTTCAATCCTCCTGGTCCAGTAACACCGGTGTCCTTTAATTCACTAAAATTAAAAACCAAATAGGCGTAGAAATATTTCTGAAGAATCAGCGTGTGCTAATACTCTAATCACCAAGCATTTCTTTAGAAATGCCCACTAAACTTTCCCGTCCTGGAGGGAAAAAAATTGATAGGAAGCTATCGAGTCATTGTTTTGTCAAACCGTGATGGTAACGCTGTAGTTTGGAATATTTTTAAAGATTTCTGCACTAGATATGTGCAAAACCCAGTCTAGGATAATAGATTTCCCATGGGAGTTCTCGATTGTTCGCGTTGTCAAGGAACGATCCGCAATGGAAAATGTGACCGTTTTCATGATGGCACACGTTCGTACCACTTTCCTGGCCACCTTGCAATAAATCTGGCGGCAAGCTGTTCAGCCTTGCGAAATGTCAGCCTACCGTCATGTTTGAGTTTTATAATGCTCCACATTACGACCCATAACTCCGTAAAAGCAGACCATATTGAAAAATTTGTGACTTCTTTATCCATATTATACCCAAATAGCTTCAGGATTCATTTCTAACAAACAGCACACGCTTAAGTACGAAGCTACTTCTCGTTCACGGAAACTCTCCCTGAGAAACTACCGCCACCCAACGCCAACCGTTAACAACTTGGTTAAACATGCCACGTGGTTCCCGCCATCTTGCTAATAAGCGGCGGCCAATGACTCGAAATATTTAAGAAAAAGCAATTGGACTGAAATCTTCAGATTTGCATTTTCTGGCCGAAATTGGCGACAGTGTCAATTAGTGTCCTTTCCTCTCCACTCAAATTACCATACAAACACTGAAAATGCGGCACGCAATGTAAAATAGATTTGTACTGTGTTTTTATTTGATTGTGTAGAGGAGGGTGGGACAGTTTCCACGTGGGACAAACCGTACAAAAATCATTACTAATGAACTACGACAGGTTTGGATCTGGAAAAAATTGTGCCCTTAGTGAATACGACGAAGCTTTCATGAGGAAATTTTCGTCGAAAAATATTGAACCGTTTTTGAGAAAATAAATAAAAACTGAATTTTTGGCACTTTTTGTAAGAAACGGGTCCTGATTATTTCGTTGTAGCACTCATAATGTGTATCTAAAAGTAAAAGAAAAATTACTTTTATGTAGCTGACAAGTTGGAGAATAACTCCTGCAAATATTTGTTCTAAAATCGCTGTCCTTTTTTGCACGAGATTTTAAACTCCAAAGGGATGATTTAGTACGATTTGGACTCGGCCATTTGCACTACCTTTTCTTGTTGCGAATAATCATTTTTACGAAATCGTGAGTTTCCTTGCACTGACTTGAGCTAGGATGATTCCTATATCGAAAGGGAGTATAACTGTTAAGTTTTCGTTTAGATATTTCAAGTCTATTATGTATTTTTAAAAAAGGCTACCGATTAGTTTTCTTATGGTAAAGCACACGGACAAATCGCACTACACCCAAGTCCAAATTGTATCCGCGGTATCTTGTTTTGGACAGTCGGAGGAGCCTCCAATTTTCATGGGTGTTTGGTGTTATTGTTTGTGTTTTTCAAGCGTACAATACCTCATTTGATAGCCAGGACACCAGGGCATCTAACGAGTATAGTTTTAGGCTACAGTTTTGTCTCCACGTGAAGTGAAAAATAAACTACAGAAAAGTGTCCACACTGTCCCATCCCTCTTCTACTATCCAGCGAAGCGCAGTAATGATATTCGTAATAAAAACCGTGCAGGAACTTATCAGGCATATGGTTCTTGTGGGTAAAGAAGAGCTAGTTCTGTCCCAGCGTTTGGAAGTTGTGCATGTTTGTATGAAAATCCCAAGCGTAACTAGATATCCTCCACTTCACATTAGTTGTTGTTTTCAACCTAGAGGTATCCGTTTTTTTTACTCAAATGGAGTCTGAAGCTAGCTGGTGGAATACCTTACAAGCTGACAACATTAGAATTCTAAATATCTTTTTGTGTTCCAACTTTTTTAGTTTTTAATTTCAAAATGGTGTTCGGGGCATGTCCGGACCGTTTCCTAGGGGCACTTTTGGACAGATAGTTAACGTGCCCGTTTCATGGAAATTAAAAAATTGTGCCTCTTATTATTAGATGGTAATATTTTAAGTCTTATTTCATTGTCCGTACTCTTTTCCGGTAGAAGTGATAGCTAGAAATCGCCAAAGAGAGAGAAGCTTTACAGTACCTTATGGGAGGGTAGAAAGCAGTGCAAGAGGTGTTTAAAAATTTTGCTGCGCGAAACAACGAAAGATGTCGAATTAGCAATCAAGTTTAATAGAAAAAGTAAAACGTGCGAAACAGATATTAAGTAAAGAGCAAAGAGAAAGCAATCGGGAGATATTTGAAATTGCAAGCAACGAATGAAAGGATAAAAGAAAGATTGGCAACGCGAAATGTTTCTGAATTCTTTGACAACCTATAGGTCATCTTGGTGAAGTACAAGTCCCAAGACAAATAGTACAGAACTGTGGCGAAACTGAGGTTACTAAGTTTTTCCCTTCACGAAAGTCATAATTTCGACGGGAATGAAGCAAGTCGATCGTGTTTCCATAGCCGAAAAGAGATAAACTGATGAAAAGAGATGAACTGGTGACCCGCGGCTGTTTCCTAATTGATACAGGAGGAACTATTCAATGACTTTTATCTTTCCACATGTGCATTACAAAAAATAAGTTCTTCTTTACATGTTTCATCAAAAAGGAGTTGTGTCCGAAGGTGCGCCATGCCTGGGCCTCCTTCGGACAAAATGTGAGCTTGTGAGAAATTAGCATTTCTCCGGCTCTATAACTCGAAAGAAACGACTATGAACTGAAAAGTAAGACAAATGACAAAACGTTCTCAAACATACCAAAGTTTTTCGTTTCACTACCTACGGAGGTCCACAGAATGACAAAAAGTAAAAATTGGCCGAATGAGCGCCACTCTCCCCTACTCTCCATCTCTTCAGAATCCTGTAAGTCGTTAGTTCCATTTTCTGCCCTGTGTATAAAAGCTGCATCCGCACAATACGACACCGTCTACCAGCGAGACTCAAACCAAATATCCATTACAAGACAGACCATTACTTTACACTGACGATTTCCAAAACGAAACTTCTCTTTGTTTTCGCCACAAGAGCCAGCACTTTCCTCTTCACTTTTACAATCAACCGCTAATATCAAGATCGTAACTAATCTACTGCTTCACAACTGTGACTACTATTCCAGATTATAGTATATCTAACTCACTTTTAATAGCTCAGCAATCCGGAGCGTCACTCGAAAATCTCATCAAAGCGTGGACCATTATCATTAGCGCCAGGCTTTTTTATGTCTCTGCTTTATTTAGGTTCGAATTTTCACCCCACCATCTTCATTAACCCACACGAGAAAGTAGAAAAACGTTAAAAGAAAAATTCCCCAATCCGGCTACTAAGCAAGCGAGCGATAATATCTTTAAAAAAATCAAGGAGAAATAAGTTCCTAAAAAAAAGAGATAACTAGGGTGAAGACACATCTGGTCCCTTTAGTACGCTAAAGTGTCCCGGAAGTCTTCCTCGGCAAGCTCCCGGGAACATTGATTTTCCATTAACCCCATCGCAAACTTTTCGGACGCTTAAAAAGCTCTATCCAGTTTGCTTATCAAAAGTTGCTTTGGCTATATTTATACACATACACACACACTGGCTGGCCCTTCATGTGTATGTATCTGTTAAACTTTGTTTCTTTCTACGCTTCCCTTTTTATTTGGGTCCCACCACCCGCCAGCCTAACAACTCACGGGGAACGAGCTGAAAAAAAAGTATGTGTAGCACTTCGGGAGTAGAAAAACATAACAGAAACTTCTAACAATTGTGAGTTACATTCATTAAAAATTTAGGATGAGAGCAAAAACAATAGTGTCGCTTTCTTGCTCTTGGACATTGTTTTCCACTGTTCCCTGCGCAGGAGGAGGAGTGTGATGCATGCACATGATAGGGTAATTCACATACAAACTTCCCTTAGGTTTGCGTCACATATGTGGCTCGGCTGATGGGAGAGTTTTCAAACTTTATGAAAAATGCATCCTTGCACTCCTTGGAAACGTCGCCAACCAAAACGGTTTTCAACTTTCTTTATCGTTTGTACTCCGTAATCCAGAAAACCGAAAAGATAAAGAGCCACTGCTCTTTCACTGGCCGAAATATTTCTTTCCGTTTTCCTGCGTCTGTGTGGCTCCCAGAGCAGCAGCCATAAAGAACAATTTACGCGTCTCGTTCCTCTCTTTAGGTTTCAATGTCTCTATCAGTATTAAACACTGCGGAACAAGGACAAAAGTAGAACTATCAGAACAAGTATTTTTAAGAAAAATAGTGGAACAGAATGATTTGTAATAACAATGGTTATTAGGCACAATAGGTATAGGATAACTTAAATAGCAATGTTAAGTCACTATAGAATTACACTCTCTCTATATAACTTGGTTGATTCACCGTCTAGCTTTCTTTGATTGTGGTCATAGTCAGGACGCTTTTACTCTACAGAGACATAAACAAACCCAGCTTTTCATGGTCAACTAAAGAAGTCTGACGTCACAATCTCGCTTAATACTGCTCAAAGTAAAACACTGGGAATTACGGATAGCAGGAAGTCATGATATTTCTTCACGTTGAAGGGGAATCTGCCAGTAGAAGTGTTGCCATCTTTTGGCGAAGGGTGTTATGCCAAACAGCTGCTCCTTAACGGAGAAGTTGAACTAAAGGCAGCGGGGACAATGAACACACAAAGTATAATGGATGAGCTTACAGACTTCATCGGTGTTTAAACAAATCTAGGCGTCGCTAAATAATAGTAAAACTACGCGTAAAAATATGCATAGAAAAATAACTTCTTTATAACAAAGTAAAATAAATCTGATTATGTTACTTTCTTTAATAAAAAGGAATGGTTCTCGTTCTTATATTTTTGCGTTTTTAATACCGTATCTAAAACTTTGATAACCATAGATTATTAATAAAGCAAATTTTATAGAACCCTATTTTAACAATATAGTCGCCGGTGATTTTATACGATCCACGGAAACGCCAAAAGTGATATCGAGTACAAAAAACGATGTCGTTCTCTGGTTTCATTTGGCAACGCTGCATCTTTTGGCTTTATGTCAGAGAAAGGTGTTACAACTCGTACAGTATTGCACAGGAAACTGCAAACATTCAAAAGGGCGATACTTCGCCAGAAACGGAGCCAAAATCACTCCATTATTAAGTGACCGTTGGCCTGCAAATTCTCTTTATAATATTTTCCGTTTCGTAAAAATTGGAGAAAAGTTGATTACCCGTTTCTTTACTGTAAAACAAGAGTTGGTTTCAGACGTCCATATTATTTCAGCTACCTTTATAAAAGCCTTTAGGCACTGATAAAACTTTCTTCAGTAGAAATTATTATATGTAATATAGAAAAAAATTCCGAGGAGGGATAAAACCTAATAGCCTCCTCCCTTTTTTTATACGCAGGTATATTATCGGCATCCAGAAGTTTTTCAAATATGCCTTAAATCAATTTTCAAACGTTGTCTTGCTCAAAATGTGTTAAAGGTAAACAAACCATGGTTGCGTATTTTTGGAAACAGCCGACTACAAATAGAAATAATACAGAATTATGGACAGGCTCTGTTAAAATAGCCGTCTCAACTTGGATTTATGCCCGTCGCCCCAAGCTTTTATTAACACGTGTCTACAAACCGGGTTGCACTTCTTTCTCAGGAATAATCAGAAAGCCACGTTTTTTTTGTTCAAACTTCGCATTCAAAGAAGAAGATTTTTCTTCAGTGCTACGCTTACTGCAAGCAAAATAAAATTTTATTTTGCATTAGCCTCTGTTTTGTTTTATGGTCCACGATCTTGGCTTTACGCCTATGAACACAATAGTGGGACATTCCTTTCCCACCACTGCCACCCACACAAATTGCTGATGCAAGCATTCACAATGTTCGTTCGTAGTGCTACGATACCTTCCCTCTCCCAAGTCCGTTATTCCTTACGGGTCTCTCACAGTTGGCTAAACACCAAACCCGAATCTGTGAACAATGGCAGCCAGAGCCGTACCCACGATTTTGGTTCGGAGGGGGTTTTGAAAGTTTCGGAGGGGGTTTTAATATGCAATTTTTTTGGACATTTGGGCATTCTCATATGTTCACCATTATAAAACAAAGATTTCGGGGAGGGTTTAAACCCCCAAAACCACCCCCTGGGTACGGCCTTGATGGCAACACAAGGAACTGTTCTCGCCGCCTTTTCTCTATTCTTGTTCAAGACGTGGTACGTCCTCACAAGTGTTGAGGCAAAACACCCCACTCGAACCATATTTCGGCCGTTTAATAAGCAATATGTCATTCAGCAGGAGAATAAAATTTTACAGCTCTTCAAAATTGGATGTTTTTCTCTTTGTTCACTTCAAAACACCTTCCCAACTCCTACGCCCTGCATTCGACAGACTTGACCTAACTGGTCCACCCTTAAGTTCTCTGCAGATATCCCTTAACAATAGACAAGAGCTAGCCAAAATCTCAAGAAAATTCACCCTTCTTCACCCTCCATACCAGTTCTTGGCCACCTGGATCTTTGATAAAAGATACGTTCGTTTGATCAGATCGGCGTACTACCGTAAAATGGCAAGAACGGAATCGATATTTTAAGCGAGCAAAATCAGGCCATCTAGTGGTAATAATGTAAATAACACTTTATACAAAGTTTGGAGCTGCCCCTTTTTTTACAGATAATGTTAGAGTGACTTAGTCATGTATAGTAATATTTTACTTAGTACTATTATAATAACTTAACGGTTTAATAATATTATATACTAAAATGTATTTGATATTCAACAGTTTTCTAATGATTGTTGGCCAGCCCCTATTAGACCTTGCAATTTTTTATCACTTTCCTCATGGTTTCT
Source organism: Triops cancriformis (assembly GCA_020615345.1). Classification (NCBI taxonomy): domain Eukaryota; kingdom Metazoa; phylum Arthropoda; class Branchiopoda; order Notostraca; family Triopsidae; genus Triops; species Triops cancriformis. Next base: position 5,720 of record JAHZNP010001553.1, on the reverse strand, counting down.
AAGAGTACATATTGACAATTTTTATCAGACAGCGAAGCGGAAGAAGACTGAACTGAAAACTTTACCACAACACGCTCGTACAATAGGTTTACTAGTAAACCTATTAAATCAGCTCTGGCAATGCATACGGCGGGAATGGAACTTTTTGTTGCTTTTCATTTTAGGTATTTTTTATCTTCAATTTACTTTTGTTAAGCATAAAAATATATGAGTTTATTTCTCTTATTGTTTCCAAAAAACGATTGGAATAGGATATTTCCAATCTATTCTTGCAAGTTTCGTGGAATTTTCCCGAGAAAAGCTCGATTCGGTCGTGCAAATTTTTCGATGGGCCGTCGAATCTATTAGATCCGCTCATTTGACCGGACTTCTTTTGGAAGATGCGGAACTCGGTCCTTAGGGTTTTCTTACCCCTATGTAGGATCTTCTTCTTTAGGTTGTTATAGAAAAATCTGCACGGATCTAGTCGGGTTTCGTCGGGAAAATTTGAGTCAATCAGCCTTGAACTGGGGAAGCATTGGATTGGCAGCTAAGGATGCAAATCGCTATCGTAACGAAGGCACCTTTTAGGTTTCCTTGCGAATCGACAAAGTTGTTTAAATCGGACATTTACATCGATATTTATGCTGATTTAACCGAATGATTGGATCTAGGGTTTTCGACCCCACTCAAGTGATTTGAAACCTTCCTTATCCTGATGCCATCGGGAAGTGTTGGCAAATGATCGATAATTACCGAAGATTCAATAAAAGCAAAGATCCAAACAGTGATTGTAGGAACCTGTAGTACTCACTTCTTCTCTAGCAAGCATATCCAGTGTTAAGATTTAAATTACTCGATTTTGGCTCTTCTGGCAGATCTAGATTCTTCACGAAAGTTAACTTCTCATCATTTAGACATATGCGAAACAACGCTGTTTGCTCTTTGAATGTTCGCTCGCTCAATTCAGACAAAGCAAAGGCGAAGTCTTGCCACTTTAATCTCCAAAGTTTGAAGTCATCTTGTTTGCAAACTTGAAAGGCCAACTGTGGAGGGATAATGGATGCAAATACGTTTTCTCTTTGTAGGTTTCACTCTTGAGTGGACACACTTCCTAGTCGACAGACAAGGCAATGTAGTATTCACAAGTCCAAAGTCTCATACATCCGAGTTCCGGACTATGACGATGACTACGGCTGTTTTCACTGCCGACTCAACACCGGTGTTGAGTTTACTGAACTCAGCACCGGTGTCGGGCTTAGACCGCTCGCGTCCCAATTGGCGTCAATACTTTTTAATTGAGTTACGGTTAAAATCCATATAACTCGCAATGAGACTACCAATCTTTTTAATCGTACGCCCTGGTATAATACTACGGAAGGAATACAGTAAACAAAAAACCAAAAACTCAGAAAAGCTGCATTTACATTGCACCTCACTCCCTCTGGCGTTCGCGACGCGAAACGCCCCCCACTCATCACTGCTGGCCTAGACCCTTGATCCGACGTGGCTTGACAAACCCTTCCCGAAACATCGCTTTGAACTCGAGTTTGGCCAGTGGAAGCAGCAGGCGTGTAGTGCCAACGTGGGTTGATTTCCCACTTCAACACGAGTTGAGTTAGCAGTGGAAAACACAGCCTATGTCTACGTTCCACACTTTTGAAAATGGGTTTCTCTTATAAACGGGTATCTTGAACCCTACGCACGTTATTTGTTCGTTTTTTTATTTTTTCTTGCGACCGTGTAGAACTTCCTTCACATAGTTAAATACAGCAGATAAACGTCTCCTTCAAGTCGTTCTCCAGTAGAGGAGGGATGGGACAGTTCATACGTAGGACAAACCGTACAAAAATCATTACTAATGAACTACGAAAGTTTTGGTTCTGAAAAAAATTGCACGCTTAGTGAATACGACGAAGCTCACATGGAGAAATTTTTGCCGAAAACTGTTAAACCGTTTTTGAAAAAATAAATAAAAGCTAAATTTTAGGCACTTCTTGTGAGAAAGGGGTCCTGTTCATTTCGTTGTACCACTCATAATATGTATCTAAAAATAAAGTAAAAATCACTTTTATGTAGCTGACAAGTTAGGAAATCACCCCTCCAGAGGTTTGTTTTAAAATCGATGTCCTGATTTTGTACGAGATTTTACACTCCAAAGTGATTATTTAGTACGCTTTGGACAGAGCCATTTTTACTACAGAAAAAACATGCTGTTGGCAACGCTGCGCACACGCATGCAGCTCACAGCTGACAGCTCGAGTTAATAGTGAATTCAGTTGGTCAACCCGGGGCTGCACTTTCCGAACTGGGTGCAAATGTTGTCTTCAGTTGGGCTGAATTGTCCCATTGAGTCCAACAGGCATGACGTCACAGGGCTAAAGAACTGAGTTCCCAGTGCGCGCACTGCACTGCCAACTGAATTCGCTATAAGCCGCGCTCCTAAAACGTTGCCTTTTTTTGTTGTCAATAATCATTTTGACAAAATCGTGCGTTTCCTTGCACTAACTGGAGCTAGGATGATTCCTATATCAAGAGGGAGTATAACTGTAAGTTTTCGTTTAGATATTTTAAGTTTAATATGTAATTTTTTAAAAAGTGCAATCGACTAGTCTTCTTATGGCAAAACACACGGTCAAATCGCACTACACCCAAGTTCAAATTTTATCCCCGGTATCTCGTTTCGGACAGTCGGAGGTGCCTCCAGTTTTCATGGTTGTTTGGTCTTATTTTTAGCGTTCTTCAAGCGTACAATACCTCATTTGATAGCCAGGACACCAGGCCATTTGAAGAGTATAGTTTTAGGCTACAGTTTTGTCTCCACGTGAAGTGAAAAATAAACTACAGAAAAGTGTTCGGACTGTCCCATCCCTCCTCTACGCACAGGAACGTAACATTCGGATTTTAATATGAACTTTTTGCTCTCTAAAGCCGGGGTTCCACGTATCAATTCTTGAGGCAAGGCCTTGCCTCAACATCTTTCCGCTAGCAGCTTGCCCTCAAAATTGACGCGTGGAACCGTGCCCCAACTTGCCGCAAGTTGGTAGAGTTGCCACTTGCTCCGAGATAAATTTGGGGCAACTCTCTTGCCGTCAATTTTGTGGCTCGAATGGCAAGTTTCTTATAAATTGACCCATGTAACCACGACTTGCCGATACAACAGCAACTTTTATCGACTATCAGCCAATCAGAGCATACCCTCAGCTTGCCCAAAGAGCAGGACAGCCTCTGTGAGCTTTATTAATTATTTGTATTGCCCTACACTTCATTTTTGACGTTTTCAAGCTATTTTTTATATTTTTACATATTTAGGTACCAAGACATTTAAAAAGGTTGTTTATAAAAAATTGACTGGCCTACGCAGCTACAAAAAATTCTCTGCTTAACGAACTCTTTAATTAAGAACTTCCGCGTTCAATAGAGTTCGGTTACAATGTGATACTTCTTGCGAATGAAGGGTTTGATTTAAGACTGCCACACTGTCATGACATCTATAGCATAGCAAGACAGGACAACTCGGCAAAGTTATACAACGTCCAAAACTCAGCGCGTGATAATGTAATACTGTGTTTACTGAGGGAAAAGGTCACGCTACGTCGAAAAAAATTTCAAGCTTAACAAAGTCGCATATTAGGGATACCAAATATAACCTTCTGGGGGAAAAATACGTAAAAATATTTTTCATTAAACCATACAATGCGTATTTTCATGCATATTACAGAGCCATTAGTATTTCAGATTGCGACAACTCTTGCCTGTCTGACTAGGGGTAAAAGGGACCAAATTCTGCGTAGTTGCGGCAAGTTTGGGCACGGTTCTATGCGTCAATTTTGAGGGCAAGCTGCTAGCGGAAAGATGTTGAGGCAAGGCCTTGCCTCAAGAATTGATACGTGGAACCCCGGCTTTAGGGTTGGCATTTTATTGGGGCATACAAAATCATATTATGGGGTCCAAACTAAATGTATATCACGAAACAAAGTTACGCAGTTCAGAAATACTTCTATATTACTACCTCAAAACAAACAGGTAACTCGTTAGAGAAAAATCCCTATCGCAAAAGAATCCGATAAGAAAAAGTAAATTGCATTTTATTAAACTGAGTTATTTGGGATGCTTTGCTATAAAATTCAGAAGACGCTTTCTAATGAAACTTTAAGCTTTAAAGAAGTTTGCTAACTGGATCATGAAAGAATGTTGGGAAAGCATTTTTAATTTATTTTTAATTTTCGATCTTAATTATGAGACGCGATTCCTTGTTTCTGATCGTGTCTTATTTTTCTTTTCGCAGAAAACGCCACTCGCCAATGTTTGGACACCGGCATTTGGTCAAATTACAGTAATTACGAATCGTGTTACGAATCGCCGTTACCCCAAAATACTCAGGACGGGGACGACAGCATGTCCACAAGCGAAAACACCACCATCATTTACTTCGCGGGCTACAGCATTTCGCTACTTGCGCTCACTGTTGCTTTATGGATATTTAGCCGTTTCAGGTAAACTCCCTCACTCGTCGTACTGTAGGCGACATATTACTTGACTATTTCGAGCGACGCAAACCCCTTCATTAGCGTTCCGTTTACGAAGCAGAATTGCTGCTCCGAATGGGGTCCTGCCTCCCACTTACCAATCACACGATATCTGACTTGCTTCTCTAAATTGCGAGGGAAAAGTTTACGACGTGTAAAGAAAACTGTAGGGCTCTTACAAAGATCAAACGCTTTCTGCGCTTGGCCGAATAAAAGGAAGAAAAATGGCAGAAACGCGCCAGGAAACAGTGACAGAACTGTGGCTTGTGTCTGGTTTTCGCGAGTCGTTCCAACCATTTTTCCTCGAATGCAAATCTGGCGCTCGATCCATGAAAAGGCAGCGCTAACTTGCAGCGTCAATGCCGAGGAATGAATCCATCACAGCTCCGAATGGATGTCGAACCCTTCCACAAACGTCCACAGCCAGCTTTGTCTGACAACAAAGAATGAAAAAAGAATTAGAAAGGAAAGGAGCTATGCTAGCATTGAGTAGCACTTGGTGGATTATTCCATGAAGAAATCAGAGTACCAAGTTTTGGCTTCACTAACTTGCTTAAGCGGCTTAACTTGGTCTTTCAAGTTCCAAACTTTATGTAAATCGATCGGGTACTTTTCAGGAAGACAAACTAGACGGCAATGGTTAGGCCTTTGGTGTGGGGATATTGAGAAGAAAGACGTAATGGGAAGAAGGATGGTGTTCTTAACGTGAACAGACCAACTCACTTACTTAGCGATAGTAGAGAGTACAAATCCGTGGCGAAGACAAGCTCCAGTAAATTTACATAGGCCAAGATAGGAAATAAGGCTTGAAGAATTGTGGAGATGCACCGAGCCGACATTTTCATGGCTTGGCTAATGTGGATACCCAGCGGAAGACCTAAAAACATCCACTGGCCGACCTTTCCTTTTTGGTAGGGACTCGACAAGTGCAATATAATGGGAAAGGTCAGCAGAACAGGCTTCTTTACTATTCCGTGCATTGTAAACAGAAGTAGGCAGCCAAAAGGGGAGTTCCTAATCCACTTACTGAGTTCAAAATCAACCTTTCTGTGTGGAAGATGTTGTTGTACAATACTTCACAACGCGGGCTTTATATGTGGAATCGGAGCGATTCGTTGACGAAGGTAGGGAAGACAAGATGATGAAATGAACTAATAAGCTATTTTAGCTATTGTGTTTCGAACTTATAGAACTATGTACTGTACAGTACTC
>JAHZNP010001552.1:0-18110 GCA_020615345.1 Triops cancriformis | reverse complement strand
TTGGGCCGTATTTTGAATTGGAAGTACTGCACGCACTGACTACTGTGGAGATTGCTATAAAATGAAGGAAAATGTTCTGACAGCTTATCAGTTGTTCTCAGTAATGAGTAAAGTACCGAAACGTTTTTGTGGACCAATAATAGAGTACGAAATGACATTTTACTCGGTAAAACCAAAATAAAATGCTACCCCAAAATTGGGTAAAAGTCGTTCGGATTTAGGTGCCGAAGACCAGCTGAAGAAAAGTAGAATTTAATATATGTTTAATTAGGTTCTGGCAAGTTGTTTGTCCAAAAGTGACGTTTGTCTTATCCGCCACTTTCATAAAACTTTCAATTACAGTATTTTTGTTTGAAGGCTACGGGTTACCTAACCTAGAAATAGCCGATATTCCCTTCCTCTCCTTTTTTTTAACATACCTGACAAAAGCGGAAGTTGTCCCTGTCTTTTCACGAAGATCTGTCCGATTTGTGCAAAACTTGCACGTCGCAACGCACTTCTCACGAAGATAATCACAATATTGAAAATCTTTATATCCAAATTCAACAATAGAAGGAATCTTGTCGGGTACTCTTTTTCTGTCCATTTTGTACGAGTGTTTAACCTCAACTGACATTTTTTCGTATGTTCTGAAAGGGCGTGTATTAAAACTTCCTTGATTTAGCAAAATGTCGCATGCGCCGGCTTAAAAAGGCAATTTTGTGTACATGCAAGGGAAAACACAGAGATGGGGTCTTTTGCAAGACTCCGCTAGTTTTGTATTTCCCTTTCTCTTAGCTTTACCGCATGCACAAAACTTGACCAAGGTGTCTTCTGGGGGCAATTAGCACCTCGCCTTGAATAGTAGTTGTGAACCCGACGTCGGCAAAATGTGGTGGGCTACGGGAAATCAGATCTTTTCGCCTAAGGTCTCAAGTAATGAAAGCTAGGTCTCGAGATCATGACCTTCGAGATCGAGATCAAGACGGGGCTAAAATTTTCGAGACCGAGACGAGACCGAGACTTTACAAATTTTCCCGAGACCGAGACGAGATCGAGACCTTAGGGCCCTCGAGACCGGTCTCGAGACCGAGACCTGGTCTCGAGATCACAACCCTGTCCCCTAGTGGGACCGCACCCAAAGTCGGGTCAAAGCAAGTTCAGTTACAAATTTGAAACTCCCAATCAACAGCCGATTTCGCGTTACCCCACATTCCATACCCACTTACTTAATTATGTTACTAATTTACTCGCTATTTTAATTATGAAGCGAAGGACTGACATTAAGTCCTATTTCACACCTATGCAATTGAAAGCAGATATAGCCATTTTTTTACTATATTTGCGCTTCAAGTACGCGATCCGGCATTTCTCCCTAATGTTTCTGTCTGCCTACACTTTTGGCCGGTTAACACGGCTAGTGCGTAAAGGAGTTTTTCTAGTTTAGGTCTACGTTGCACGTATTCGTGGCATAGGGGAATCACTTGATAACAGCATCAGCGATTACGCCAAAACTACTCAATATTTCATTCAAAAATCTCCACAGTAAAGTTTTGAATAATGATATCTAGTGCACATAATCGAGACTTTCTTTCTGCGTCCTTAAATTTGTAAAAAAACGAGTCAAATTTCAACTTTTTTTGCCGAAGAGCAATTTCTAACGTTCGATCACAAGGTTCATTAGAGCCAACTGAAAGTATTCTTTGAACGAAACGGAATTGAAAATCGACATTTAATTTTGTAGTAGTCACCTAGGAGGTTACAAAGAACTATGTAGGTGATAAATCAGAAACTAAGTGACGAATTGAATTTCGTTTTCGCTTATAAATTCGGAAACGGTGCTTTAGTGTATCTTGAGATCGTAAATTTAAAAAAATCTCCTCCCAAAATTTGAAATTTGATTTGCTTTTTACAAATTGATTTAAAAGTTTTAAAGAAAAACTCGACGATGTTCACTAGGTATTACTATGCTAAACTTAACTGTCGAGAACGTTTAAGGAAATACTGAGTAGTTTTGGCAAAATCGCCAACGCCGTTTAACATGTAATGCCCCTATACCACGGTTAGGTGCACCGTAGCCTTAAAACTGAGAAACTCTACCGGAGAGGAAAGACTTGTAGTTTTTGCTCTCCATTTAATTCACAGAAGTGTTCACATCTCTCCTGAACAAATTATACACGTTTTGGCGGGGGAACAAAATCGGCGGACAGATTTCGTGCTGGAAGCTTTTAGATATTCATGTTAAGGTCTTTCGACTTGGCTTTGCCGAAATGTTTTACATAGTTTCAATATAGTACGGTAAGTACTTCATGATTTAATTAATTATGTTATACTAAATAATAACAGTTATACTTTATATTAAATAATAATAGATATATTATATAAAAGTCGTATTTACATGATCATTATTGTGCATATGTCTAGACTATTTCCTCAGTTCATCGACTAAGCACGATTTTTTTCGACCCCCCCGCGAAATAAAATCCTGGTTACGCCACTATGTGTATCGTATATGTATTCTGTGTGATTACTGTTAAAAACTGTATGTCGAATGTTATTTAATTCTATTGCTCATACAACAGAAAGTCGAAAGTAAATTGTGCGTCAAAATTTATACCGAAAAATAACAAATGACATTATTATTACAAATGACATATTATTATTAGGACTAATTTTAAGGGTTTCACGTGTCAGTTTACGAATGTTTACTTGCCAATATTTCGTCTTGTACCGATTCTTGGGGCTTATTTGTAAATTTTTTAGGATACAACTACCATTAATGACTTTTGCTAGAAAAAGAGCCTCAATCTGGCGCCTTGCTTTTAGGTGCCATTTTCCACCATTAAATGATAGATTTTTCTTACAGTGTATATCAATTTTATGTTGCAGGTGCGAAAAGCCTTCTAGCTAATAGTAGTTTACAATTCACACGAAACATAGTTTACACGAGCTCTTCCACAAAATGTGGCCACGTGGTCTATCTGTACTGGGTAAAACAGCTTCGTTGCGAATCGGGACATATATGATAACTCACGTCTGGTTTTCGCTCTCCCTGTTCGACAGAGTTTATAGTAAAGCCTGCAACTGCCTTCGAATGCTCGAATTTGGGACCATGCTAGCATTTTTGGGTTCATTTCGTTATCACAAAATACACTTTTCTCTCATGTGAAAACTAATGCGATCCGCTTTTAAAGATATGCCTCGAAGTGAGTTATGCTAATAGCTGATTTTGTTTGCACTGTTGAGCAGCAGTCATTGTGTATTTCTCGATGCTCGCATAACCGTTCAAATGTATTAGGAGCATGTAATACATTCATCGTATAACTCTTTTAGCAAGAAACTAATGCATCGCCTTGTTGCCTCCTGATTTAATTCTCCCCGGACGCTGTAATGAAGTAACGGATTTGCTCATCAGCGATGCAATACGCGATTTCTTCCTCTCGTTTAATGAGTACGATGAGAGAGAGAGAGAGGGAGAGAGAGAGAGAGAGAGAGAGAGAGAGAGAGAAGAGGGACTGAGATAATTCGTTGTCGTGCAGATTGAAGGTATCCAATGACGTATTGCCAACGTAGCAAAGTGTCCTTATTTGCTTATATGCTACACACAAAATTGCTGACAATCTATTTCTCCTCCTTTTTCGCTCGAATACAGTGCGTATAACTGCATCACGGTGGAGAAAAGAGCCTAGGACAGCGTTACTTTGTCCTTTTTTCTTCGCCTGAGAGACAAAAACGTCAGAAAAGAAAGAGAAGGCAGAAAGAAAAAAGGAAATGCACAAAAGGCACCGTCTCTCGCATTTCGGCCGTAGAATGTCATTGCTCAAAGAAAGGAAGGATTTCTAAAACCCCGGAGTCGAGATTCTGCTACCGGTTCTCTCTTTGGTTCTGGCGTTGTGTATATAGAAGAGAGTTGACAAAGAACTCTCGAGTTAGTTAGCAATATCACCGACAGACTTCAACGATAAATACTCGATTTTACGTCACCGGCCTTTAATGACAGTGCATACCGTCTTTCTCTTATGGACGATTACATGTAAAACTTGGGTGGACAATTTTAAACTTACTACTCCATGTTTCTTGAAGTAACCTTGACAGAAAAGGTAATACTTTTGATAATCATTTGATAATTAATTTTTTTAATTACTATAATAGTTATAATTATCACGAATTTATTTACTATTAATTATAATATTTTTTTAAATTAATAACCCCCAGAATCTTACGGAAGGATATCTTTGAAAAAGAGCAAAGATAATTTACAACTGTTCAAGGAATTTGTCGGCTTTTTCCCAAAAAAATGCCGAATTCGAAAATTTGTCCTCGTTAGATTCTAGATGTTATTAATTTTAAAATTTTCGTCGAAACATTATTGAAAAAACGCAACAGTTATGGAAACATAGTCCACGCAATGTTCTCGTTTCTCCTAGTCAATCAGTGTAAAATAAGATAAAGGGTATTGAGCGGCCTTAACGGCGCTTAGAAAGGTTTTAAGCCTACATTTCTTCAAGACTTTTTCGGGAATTGCAACTGAAGTAATTGAAACAGAACTCCGTTTATTTGAACGGCAAATTTTAGAGATTTGGATGATATGTGACAATTCGTAACGCATTTACACACGTGCATGGGAAGGTCTCTGTAAACAAAGCGAGTAGGTACTATGGTGTTCGAATGCAAAAATACAAGTGACAGATTACGCATATCTAAAAGCAGTAAACACCAGACTCCCAGTATACAGCGCGAACTACTTGTCATTCATGGGCGAAAAGCAAACATTATATGAGAGAAATAATACTGAATCTGATTTCGCTCCTTCCTTACAGAATTGTGGTCGCTTTTATACTGTTAAGTTGGTAATAAGTATCCAAACTTCTATATGATAAAACGGTTTCTGAAAGTCGCATTGTTATACAATAGAATACACGTACTTTAAAAGACTAGCCACACGTTCTCCAAAATAATTTTACCCGTGCCTACGAAAATTCAGGGCGATGCTATGGGGCGAAATCAAATTTGTTGTCGGCAAACATAGCGGATAAAGTAAAGAAACGGATCGAAAACTATACTATAATACAAGATTGGATGTGTACATAAAAAAATTAAGTCTCTGATAGCTTTTACGCATTTAAAATGGTACAATTCGCTTTTATTTATGTTTGGGCGTTTTTGCTTTTAAATAGTAGATAGACGTTAACAAGCTTCCGTCACACATTAATAATAACAGCAAAATAAAATGCAAAATGTTATGAAGGTATTTAAAATTTACCCGAAGCCATATTAGCATTTCACTGTAAAAAAAAGAGTGGACTAACTATGTTTCTTCACCTGGGAATGGCGCTGCCCACAAAATTTCCTTCATATTGCACCAGTGGGATCATAAACTACTGTTTTAATTGTCCATTAGTCTTATTTCATGTCAATTATTTTTCCCCCCAAGTACAGCCTACCGTAGCTCAGTGGTACTCTAGACACTTACTAATGTAGTGAATGTAATTTCACGTTATACGTTGTTAAGTTTCCCACGCTGCGTGAACAACAAAAAATCATTGATTCATTAAATGTCCCTCTGCTCCTCTACGCGAACGTAATAAAGTAAAATTTTGTTTCCTACAAGGCCAATTAGGCTAAAGAGTTTAATCAAGTTCTGTAAGAGGAGATAGGCATTCGGCGTCGCATCACGTTTGAACTTTCAAGTCCTGTGAAAGCTCGATGGCTCAGTCATTGAGAGGGAACATTTCTTACTGAAGTCAAATCAATTTACGGCAGCTTAATAAGACCTTCTTACGTCGTATGTTTTATAGTTTTCTCTCAAAAGGTGTGTTTTCCGCGTGTTCATGTCTTCAAGGCTGAAAAATTCATTAACCCATTTGAATTACGCATTGTATTTACGTTTCAGTCGTAATTCTTAAATTACTGGATGCAAGCCTACGTGAATAAGAAGGTAAAAAGGAATCCAGCAAAACACAAAATGCTGACTCACGAGAAACTCGATGATGATCTGTAACTCGATGTCAGACAACGTGATACGTTAAGGCTACGTGGTATAGGGGAATCACATACCAAACGGCGTCAATGATTTCGCCAAAACTACTCAGTATTTCGTTAAACAGTCTCGTCGGTAAGGTTTAAGATCGTAATATTTAGTGCACGTCGTCGACATTTTCTTTAAAAAGTCATTCACAAAGTTACAAAAAGCAAGACAAATTTCAACTCTTTTGCAGAAAAGTAATTTCAGATCGTCGGTCAGAAATTACTTTGCAATGTAATTTCTGACCATTGAGCATTTAATGAGCATTGCAAGGAATACAGCAGGGCGTTAAATCGTTTTGCAACTAAGCGGTTTTATTCAGTTATCCGGTGTATTCAAATAACCGATATTCAATTAAGTGGGATCGACTGTACATTTATTAACATATTTCGGAGACCATTTTTTCGTTCTTTGTCTAACGAACACATCAACTGTGCTAAGTTCTGCATACACACTATTCTAGATAGTGAAGACATTGTAAATCTTCGTTTAAACCATTTTCGCGTGTAACGCTGACACGTACGCGCTTGTTTACGCGACACGATGCTCGTTTACACGACACAAGACAAAAAGTACTCCTCTCCGTCTAATTATATAACCTTTTAGTTAGTTGAACGACTTATTGACTTCGCTACTTCACAAAAGACAATACGTAGATCCAAGGACAGATCTTTCTCCTCCACCTGTGTGATTAAAAAAGAAATTATCAAAACCTTTCTATGCCCAAATAAAAAAATCACTGAAGTTGGTGACTCTATACACTACCAGTACAAGCGATTTTTCAACGTAGTCTCCGAATCACAAAGATTCCGAATTCAGCCTTGTTCTCATCTCTATAATGTTTTCTCTCTTTGGCGTAACATTCGTTTTTCTACTTTCTCGTATCACAGACGAAATCGGCATTCTCTGCTCTGAACTCCAGGAGCAAGTAAAAGAAAAAAGAAAGAAATATACGTTCGTCGGTAAAACGGTCACACTCATCCTCCCCAAGTAAGGCCATTGAGCGCAACCGGGTTAAAAAGAGAAAACGTCTCCTTTTATCAAGATGGAGCCCTGCATATCACACGAGATAATAGTTCAGCTTAGCGACTTGGCACAACGTAAAAACCAATGCGTTTCCTTCCCAAGATACACACACATAAAGAAAGACATCTCTTTTTATAAAAACTGGCATCTTTTCCTTCACTCCTGGATGAGCAGACGAGGCCTAGATAGACTTCCTCACTTTCGCCTCCTCCGGATGCTGCCAGGATGGGTCAAAAGAAACTCACTCAGCTTTCCTATCTTTTTCTCCCAAAAAGTCTTCCTGTTTTGGCCTGTCCCACTTTGAAGGCATCCCTTGTCTCGCGAAAACCCATCCGTCAAGACCTTAGTGACGTCACAATGAAAGCTCTGATCCTACCATAATAGGCCTACCTAAGCATTCTGCAACAAACTTTCCTTCAACAAAGGACGACGGGGCTTATCTACATTTCAAATTTCCACGCGAAGGCTAAAAGCTTACACAATTCGAGCGAGAACGCAAATTCCTCTACAGTAGCTCGTGTCTTTCGCCCAAGTGCTCGATGTAACCTTACGCCTGTGCCAGTTGTAGCAAACAAGCCAAATATGAGCATCTTAACCTCATTTCCATGTCAGCCTTTTCTTCACATTTCAAAGAAACGGTTACTGTTAATACCCACGGAATTTTCGATCCTATATACTCTAGTAATACTTATATTTACCAACCACTTGTTTTCACTACTCCAAGACCATTTTTTTACATTAGGTGAAAAACGTCAGAATGTCACTGTCGAAAACATTTTAAGATTTGTTAATGGAAAAAGTTAAGGGAAAATTATTGTATAAAGCTTGACCGCAATAACAGAAACGGTAAAGAGCTCCATTCACACAGTTCTGAATGAAAAGGAAAGTAGTTCGGAACAAAGAAAAGAAAACCCATGGCTTACATTTGGCGGGCGAAAGGAATTGATCAATTTTCAGTGTTGGCAACATTTGTAAACACATGACAGTTCCAAATTACAAGGAGACGTCTCGGCTCGTTTTTATTGAAGAAAGAAAAATTCGCCTGCATGTAGGCTCGGACTTTAACACAATTCAAATAAACCTACAAATACTATAAAAAAAATTAATAAAGAAATATCTGCATAAAAATAAAATAATAAGAAAGCAAAATAGAATAATAAAAAAATAATAATAATACAAATAATGGATACGCGCCTATTGTTCTCCAGTTTCCCTCACTCAAATGTATCGTAAAAAGAGAAAGGCAGCCAATATAGGAACGGCAATAGGCGAAAGCCTAAGTCGGTTTTTTGAAAAAAAAAGGATACGCTTCGGCAAGGTTACTCAAATCATCTGTAAACATGGAAAATGAAACGCATATAGACACGGCAACAGGCGAAAGCTTACGTCGGTTTTCGCGGGGAAAATACGAAGAAACCAAAATAGAATAACAAGTAAATAAAATAAAAATAATATGTAAAAATTAATATGAATACATAATGTTTGTAAAAAAATCCACGTAGAACACGTTCCCACCGTTTTTTTTTAAGTTTTAAAACCAGCGTGAACATTGGCTCTTTTATGTATTTTCTTAAAATAGATCAAACCTTATGATCATGGGTTAAAGTTCACAATACCTTGACACACGATTGGTAGGTGCTCTTACACCTGCTTGATGCTTTTCCTGAGAGCAAAAGTCTCCATTACGCAACGGTCTAGTGGTTAATTAAAAGCTCTGCCATTTTATGTGTCTCTTCGAAAAAAAAATCAAAATACAGCTTTAGAGCTTTCAATTCCCACCCTGTTGCAAATTAGAAGTATCGTTTCCGGCAACTTCGGAAAGGAAGGAAGCTACCGGAAGTTATTATCTTAATTATGCATAATGTATCTCACACTTCCAAACCATCTACTCCATTGCTATCCGACTGTTACGAGGTTAATACATAGCTCATCATTAACAAAATATTAATATGCTATTATTTCTCAAATAGATTATACTCGAAGTAGTATTTATAATAAATTAGTATAAAAATAAAAACCTTTTTAACTTAAATTGAATGCCTAAACTTTACTTCAATACGTTACTAGGAAAATGTCAGACTTTTGGTGCGCTCTAGTTACAAGTATTTTCTACTTAAAGAACAATGGACACCAAAAACGCATATAGAGATTTTGATGACTTATGACACTACACTTCATTCTAAGAATAAACAATATTGTTTCGATTTTTTTCTTACCAGCCATTCTGGAGATAATTATTTCCAAAGTTTCAGCCTTTTCCCGCCATGAGAAGCGTGATGTCACAGACGAGAATATTTGAATTTCATTTTCTTATTTCCTAAATATCTTAGTTATTATTCTGAGAAAAAGAAACTTATATCAGGAAACTGGATTTTTCGCTCTTTTTTTCTAAAATAAAGTTTTTTTGGTGTCCATTGCCATTTAATAAAAAAAGTCTAAATTTCTTATAACAATACTCTTCATGTAGAATTTTCAATAAAACCGTCACTTCCACAAGAGCTTAATTACCGTCCGCTTCAGCTTAAAGGTACCTCATCGAGGCAGATTATTCCACAGTCAGTTGAACGTGATAAAAAAAGGAAGAGCTGTGCACGAAAATCCGTTCGCTATGACACAAAATGGCGATTTTTCAAGCGGCGATTTTTCGCATCAACTTTCCGAATGGACTGCGACTCCCATCACAAATAAACGGAAATTAAAGAAGACTTACAGCAGTCGATCACCGGGTCCAGGCGCCGGGGATTCGGACCCATCCATGATTTCCACAGATTCCATAGTGTTTTACCTGCCAGACTTCGTCACGACTGTTACGTATGCAGTGCTAACACCAAAGATCAAGAAAGCCGAGTCTGTACTTGAGGGACGCACTGGGTACACTGTTGGCAAAAGTTTAATGACTTTCTTGCGCTATCTCAAGGTAAACGGCCGGTCGGAGATGTGAATAAGCAACAAGTTGAAAGTATGCCAAGTTCCACTGAACAGACCTGTGAAACGGTTGTCGAAGTTTGAGGTTCTTCTCTCCCAACTTGGGATCCAGGTAAAAGCCACGTTTCTGGAACGAAAGTCTGCCAGAGTTGTCACCACATGCCCACGGTGCGTAGGCGAGTGTTAATGGAGGACATAAGATATTGTACGTAGTGTACTGTACCTTGGTCTTGGGCTCACTTGCTAGCGGGTGCTCCTGATAGCAGTAATGTAGTCGAGGGCTCCACGTAACAACGGGTTTCACGAGCGGAGCACGCACGCGCAAGAGGGTAGAAAAACGCTGTTTTGCGGTCGTGACAGGATCGCCAATAAAGATGAACACCCAATTTCTTTCAGAGCGTCGTCTTCCTCTTCTGCTGATGCCACGATATCCCATCTTCATTTATGAAGCCGACTGGAAGAAGAAAAAAGAATTAATATCGAAATGGACTACCTTCTACGTGTCTTATAAAAAAAATAGAAACATAATGTAAGAAAAAATGGATAATACGTAATGACCGTGTCATTAGGCCAGCGGTCCATATTACACAAGAGATTCATTTTTATGAAACGCTCACAAAATGATCATGTTTGATTTGCAATAGAATTGCGCTACTATGAGAGGTTTACATTTACGACGAACATTGGTATGATGCGAATTTCCAAGAAAACGCTTCAGGGATACAATGGATATTAAAATTGAGATAATTTAGGAACGAATGGCATATAAGCTTGCAACGAAAACAGAAGCTACGGCAGATTTAGTTTGAAAATGCTTCGGTTGAGAGGATGGAGAGTTTCCCATACAGGAGCCGAAGTTTACAACACAATCGATCTCCAGTATATATGACGCTGACGGAAAAAACAACAACAATTAATGGGTATTAATCAATGCCGAGATTACATCCGGTGTACGATTACATGAAAAAGACAAAAAGTTATAACGTAGGTCGATTTTGGATACCCGACCTTCTGGTTGTGATATACGAGCAACTTCGAACTGGAAAAAAAAATTAGAAAACAAATCACGTGAGCTATTTTCAAAAACTCATACTGAATTATCGACTCGTTATATATTTTTTGTAAAAGAGATTGCGGATTGTGATAAAAATCACATACGATAACTTCAGACAAGATAAATTGAATTACATCGAAAAGTTCCACTCAGGAGCTCCTATCAATAAGTGCCTACATATAGAAGTGTAAGCAAGTAAGATACGGAAATAAGCGAAAGCCTACGTCGGTTCGCTGGGAGAAAAAAAAACTGTCCGAGCTTTGTTTTTCTACGAACTACAATCATATGCTAGGTGCTCACGGGTTGCATTGTGACATTTCAACTCTCGGATTGCCATTTCAACACTTGCCACGAGTGTTGGAATTCTAAAAATTAAGGCTACTGTTATACTGACCTTCTTTAATGGACAATTACACGGAAAACTTGCGTGGACCATTTTGCATTCACCACTCAATATTTCTTGAAATAATCTTGACACTGAAGTTTGAATTGATAATCCCTAGAATCTTACGAATTGTATCATTGAAAAAAGGTAAAAATTATTTTTTAATTGTTCAAGGAACTGTTTTGTGTTTTTCCAAAATTCTGAATTTCGTAAATTTCTCCACGTTAGATTCTAGGTACTATTAACTTTTAAATATTTGTCGAAAAATTATTAAAAAAATATGCAAACAATTATGGAAAAATGGTCCACGCAATTTTTCTCGTTTTCTTATATTAAAAAAAGGTTTGCCGACATTGTACAGTGGCCTTAACCGTTCGACAACTAATTCAGCAAGTCTTGAACTGTTCAAATAGACCTAGCTAAAAAGTTAGTCCTATTCTTAAAAAGGCTAAGCTGTCACGATATTAACAGGGATTAATAATACAATAATCTGAGAGTAGAAAACGGTAAAGTTTTCACACTGAATAGGTTTCTACGGATTTCCGACTAAACCAGCGCGGTTACACGAAAGATAGCGAAACTACTGTTACAGGATGTAATATTAACGTTGGTATCCAAAAAGTCCAGAACGAGTGTATTATTTTACGAGTGTGTTACTCTCAATATGAAAGAGGACCCGGATTTTGTTCATGCCAAACTATGGAAATTCTTGACGGTGTAAAGACGCGGGTGATACGAACCCTTTCCCAGTATTTCACACGAACAATTTCAGCGCCATTTTCGCAAGCAAACACGCAAACCACGTTCAAGCACAATTTGGTAGATTTTTTCGTAGAATTTAGATTTTTATTTTCATATAAAGATTTTTTAATTTATTCTCTTGGTCGAAAGAAAAAACGAAGATACCAAAAATCTTCGTTTTTTCTTTCGACCAAGATAATAAATTAAAAAAATCTTTATATGAAAATAAAAATCTAAATTCTACGAAAAAATCTACCAAAATCTACCAGAAGCATATCCTACGATTTTTCAACTCTTAGGATATTTTCAACTTCAACTGTCTTGTCAACCAACACCCGGTTCCGGTTGGTTGATAAGATCAGACTTTTACTGTAAAAATCGTCATTCTATTTGACACTTAAAAAAAACGCTCAAGCAAATCTTGCAGGATAGCTTGGTCTGTTACTTAAAGTCAATTGTACGCTTTCAAAACGCGTTCAGGTTTACGATTGTTGGTCCTTATGACTAGCACCATTGGAACGGACACTCATGGTAAATCAGCGTCCACTGAAATGCACTATGCATAATGTTAGTACCTAACAATGACCCATCTTTCGTTTCTTCACAACCGCGTCCCCTTGGGGCGCACATATACATTCTGCTCTATTTGACACTTCGTAAACGGCTATTTAAAAGGCAGATATTTCGGCCGAAAGGGCAAGCCAGCGACGTTTCCCCCAATTGCCCTTTCAAATGGACAGTCGGTTCTCTTTTTGGACATTGTGCGAACGCTTGATACCGCCTTCCCATGGTACCGAGCTAAAAAGGGACAATTCCAGGTCAGAGCGACGGAGGCTTTAACGTATAGCTTGTCAATAAGAGCTTTTCTGGATTGAGACACAATTCTCTCCACAACAACTCTACGGCAACGAGACTTTCACATTAGAAAAGATCTGAGGGGCTTCAACAATCCCATGGAAATAAAAACGGCTTTCGATCTGCTCAGCGCCCACCACCTCATTCTTCAACAAAGAAGAAGGAGGGAGCGTTAAGGAGGTTTTAGGGGGCGGGGGTATGGTAATCCCTACGGCCGAAAAAAAGGAGGCTGCAGCGGAATTCGATTGAGTATTATGGTACTTTAACAAGACTACCGGAGACTATAGCAGTGCGACGCAATACCTTTAGCCGGAGGGAGAATAATAAAGTATACGTCCCAATCATCTCGCGTTGCCAAGAGACCGCGCTAAAATTCCTTTTTTTTGTATTTTCCGAAGAAAAGTGTCATGGACAGTTTTGAGCTCGTCGACCATCAAGGAAGAAAGAAATCGATAGCTAAGGTTACAGACGTCCCTAGTTACTGTTTTCATCGGTCAATTTCACCTTCAGATATGCCACGCGTCATTTTTGGACGATCAGCGTGGTTATTTTTGGCGAGGGGATTCTTCTTGGCCCTTTGTAAAATGGTTGAATTGTTTGCTGTCTGGAGCATCCAAGCTTCTGAGCAAAGAAAGAGAAGGATATGGAGCGAAAGTGTTTCAAAGATCAATGGCGTTGGTTCTAATTTTGTGAGGGTCAAGCGGTTTGGGACAAATAAGGTTTGGAAAAGGAGGGTTTGTTATTATGGTTCTGATTTGCACAGGACGATGAAAGAAGGGTATTCAAAAACTTTGTGAAGATGAATGGCATGGGACTTTCCATAATTAGAAATATGAAATGAGAACGAAATTCAGTCTGGGAGGTTCATTATAAATTCTGCGCAGCAGGAAGATATTTTTTAAAAAGGGAAATAGAGCAAGAGCAATTTTCTCTTGCAAAGAAAATTATCTCCGGTATACATCTTCCAAGATACCTTCCTTATTGGTATTCTGATAATGACAATCATTTTACCTCTGCTATCTTTCACAGTAAAACTGCCGGGCTGGAACTTTTTCTTTTACCATAATAATGTCCAATAGTTTGGTATTTATTAGACTGAACCGCTCTCCGTATATCAATGGTTGCTTACAAGGCCGTACCCAGGGGGTAGTTTTGGGGGTTTAAACCCTCCCCGAAATTTTTGTTTTATAATGGTGAACATAGGAGAATGCCCAAATGTAAAAAAAAATTGCATATTAAAACCCCCTCCGAAACTTTCAGAACCCCCTCCGAACCAAAATCCTGGGTACGGGCCTGGTTGCTTACATTCTTCCTTTTTCGCAAAATCGCTTATGAGGCTTTCGTTTTCCCCCAATGCACTGTCAGAGAAAGAATAAAGAATAATAAAATCAAATTAAAGAATTCATGATTTGCCAAAGAAATGTGTACATAAGCTCAAGTGGAGTGATTTTCTTCCGCTAACGTGAACAGAACCAAGGCGATGGATCTAAAATGTTTAGCACACACGGTAAACAGGCCTTTATATTTCAATTTCAATGGTGGAAGTTCAATGGTCAAAGGAAGAAGCAATTTCAATGGTAGAAGTTCCTATAATGCTTAAGGCTATGGTGCACCTAAGCGTGGTAAAGGAGAATAGCACGCTAAACGATTTGCCGAAACTACTAAATATTTCATTAAACAACCTCGACAGTAAAGTTTTCAATCATAATATCTAGTGTACATCGTCAAGATTTTCTTTCAAAAGTTATTCGTAAATTTAAATAAAGCGTGTAAATTCTAGTTTTCGTTTTTCGGAAGAAAAGCAATTCCAAACATTCGATCGCAAGGTCCAATAGAGCCACTGAAAGTACTCCTTTAACGAAAACGCAATTCATATCAGATATATAGTTTTGGAGTTGTCATCTAGGATACTTCAGAAAACTGTTTACGTGATAAATCCCAAACAATCCGACAGATTTTTATCCCGTTTTCGCCAATGGATTAGAAAACGGTGCATTAGTGTAACTTGAAGCCGGATGTTTAAAATGCTTTTTTAAAGAAACTTGAAATTTGATTAGCTTTTCACAAATTGACTAAAAGCAATGTAAAGAAAATCTTGACGATGTGCACTAGGTATAACAACCGAAAGCTTTACTGTTAAGATTGTTTAATGACATACTCAGTAGTTTGGGCAAAATTGCTGACGCCTTTCAGTATGTGATTCTCCTATACTACGCTTAGATGCACGTCACCTTAATGAAAGTAAATCAGACATCCAAGATTGAACAAGACCTCTGCGATCTGCAAGTAGTACTAATTTATTAATGATATGTATTTAATACTTATTCCTATGTTTATTGTTAGCAAAAGAAAAAGCTCCTTAATCGAAATTATGGGTGGTGTACCTATATGTTCAGAAAGAATTTATATGAATGAACACCAAAAAATATGGGAAAAGCTTGTTTGTGAATTATATTAACTACCAAAAATCTCGGGAACTATCTACTAGATCTGTATTGAATTTAAAAAATATATTGTTTCACATTCCATTTGTATGTGTTAAATTTTTCGAGCAATGAGGCGGTTGCAAAATACGGAGCCCATTTTAAAACATCGGGTTAATGAACGAGGTGTTTACGCTCAATCTGTCCGCTATAGACAACGGAACTGTTCATAGCTCGTTTGTATGCTTAGAAGTTGCTGAATCTCAAATTAACCAAGGCTTCAGGCAAATTATCTCTATGGCAGATAATCCTCTTACGCGACTTATTGGATACTGGAATTTCAGCGGGTTTTAATGACTCTTCCTACTAACCAGTTTGACGGAATTTTGACAGGCGATAACTACGAGCACTCCCAAAGTTATTTCCGAGATTTACGATAAAGTCATAGCTTCTCCGTAGTACGTAGTTAACTTTTACAAATGTTGATTAAATGTGCTATTACCTGCACTTCGTATTCAGTAATAGTTTGACGGTTATACTTCCAAAACAAACTGAGCAAACGACTTGACAACCAATACTCGTGGTTCGCGAATCACAATTTTTCAATTCGCGAATCACAATCCTATTCGCACTTTTCAGCCACTTAGCGACAAGCGATTCGCGTGCCTTTCAATTGGCTCAATTTATATTTCTGGTATAGGGCATAAGTGGAAATCTAATGTATATAGCAATGCGGGGAAGTAATCTGTGGTTATTTGGGCATAAGTACATTATCGGGGGGAAGTCGGATTTGCGCAGATTGTGGTAAAAGGTAGCTCTTACGTGGTATCGCGGATAAATCTTGCAAGAAAAGCACAGTATAATTCCGACATAATGCACTCAGTCCGGAACAAAATTTCTTCTGTCTATCGAATGACTTTATGCTAGTATTAGATTATGTACTTTTCCTTGCAAAAAGATGGTATGTGGAGTAAATATATATCTAGCGTTATGTAAAGTGGAAATAAGTTATTTAAGCTGTATCCATGGCTAAGCGTGGATACAGCTTATTGGCGGAAGTTCGGATTTACGCGGTGAACGTCAAAATGGATTTGCTCTAATCAAGGGTCAATCTTGCATGAAAAGATAAGACGTCATATCATCATGTTGTCTGCTTGCAAGAAAACCTCTGCAATCCAACGGATTGTCCTTTCTTGTCAGATTTTGCACATAGATATCGTCATCTTGGAAATTTCAACGACGTCATAAACCTGATTTGGCGCACAAAACCATCTATCGTCGGGCCATCGGTAGACGAAGCAAAACGCCCAGGGACGAGATGGGTGTGTGACGTCACTAAATCTAAGCTGGCCATTTCCAATACGCCAAAATGGGCGAAAAAGACAATCGCCAGATAAGGGAAGGAATTCACAGGTTTACGATGCACCTCTATAACGTACTAAATAAAGTTTGCATTTGGTGAACACGTTTACAAAGAAATCCCTCTTATGGATTAATAGGACTTTACAATCGCTATGTGCGCTATTTTGTTCGGTTTTAATGAAAACCTAGCTGTAGCTTCTTTGACGCTACTTTACAGATTCGGAGTGACAATGATTAAACGCTGAAGCTTCAGACAAGGACGTTACCAATAGCCGTCCACTTTTCAAAAAGGGTAGGATGTGGATAACTCAGAAAACTATTTGGATTCTCAGTTATGTCCCAGAATAACTCGGACCACCGAAGAGTCAGCGAATTAAAGAGTTGCACATTCATCCTACTATGTATGAAACAGCTAGTCTCAGACAAATGGAGTGACTAAAAATTACAGAATCTACTATTCAAACAAATCTGTACACTTCGTGAATTACTGACAACACATTCATAAGCGAGCTAGTGCCTTCTTACTGCCAAGATTTGATTGTTCCAATGTATAAATCAACCACCGCTACAATATTGTTTCGAAACTATAACGGTCATTCTAAATATATGGTAGTAGAACTCCAATTTATCCATTTCAATCACAGAAAACTCGCGCCCATGCCAAATGCCGTGTACATTTAATTTTGTAACTTTTTCATTTCATACTTCAACTTTATGTTCCTTGAGCCATGTGTTTTTACGTTTCATTTATTCATACCTTAATCTTTGTTCGAAGGCATGAAGATTTCACCTCATAACAGTCTTGTAAAATAGTTATATTTAAAATATAGCGCTAAAAATCGCAAGTGATCTTCTGGTTTTAAATACTAGCATACCGCACTGTAATTTTCTTCTGTATTCCTAATATAGTTACAGTCGAGCTCACGTAACTCCAACTCGGTTAGCCCCATAGCTCGCTTAACCCCAAGCTAAGCTCAAGTCCCATGTCACTCTCATTTACACTCAATGGAAACAGGCTCGGTTTATACCGACTCGGTTAACTCCAATATTCGGGTTTACCTCATAGTGTTTTCATTCCCCGTCGGGTATCTTACAGTGATAAATAAGCTCGGTTAACTATCGACCGTTATGCGCAAAAAGAATATCAGGGAAAATACTCCAAGAAATGGGGCGACAGGGTGAAATGTTCCCAAGAAATGCTTCCGGATGTTCTTAAGCAGAAAAAAACTTTCACCTTTCACAACCCTCAGTTTTATGCTCTGTATTTCATGAATACTCAATTAATCACTGGGAAAACTATAGACAAGAGTGTAACACAGCGATCAATTACGGACT
>JAHZNP010001551.1:0-18117 GCA_020615345.1 Triops cancriformis | reverse complement strand
GAGGACAGAATCCATTGGAGGATCTCGATATTTCGCTGTCTTCGTTGATGATAAGTCTCGCTGGACTGAAGTTAATTTTTTACGAAAGAAAAGCGATGTGTTTGCAGCATTCAAAACCTACAAAGCTGCAGCGGAAAAACAAACCGGTAAGAAGGTTAAGTTCTTCCAAACGGACAATGGCAAGGAGTTTTGTAACGCAGAGTTCAACGAGTACCTCTCGAGGGAAGGCATACGGCGCAGAACGACGATCCCATACACGCCACAGCAAAATGGTGTTGCTGAACGCAAAAATAGGACATTACTGGATGCCGCTCGCTGCATGTTAATACAATCGAACCTCCATCCGAGATTTTGGGCCGAAGCCATTTCCACCGCAAATTACGTAAGAAACCGTTGCCCGACCAGAGCGCTAGGCGGTGAGACAGCGCATAGAGTTTGGACTGGAAAGAAGCCTACTGTTGCACATTGTAAGCAGTTTGGATGTCTGGCCCTCGCGCTCGACAAAAATCCCACAAAGGACAAATTTGCGCCTAGAAGCAGGGATTGCGTTATCATTGGATACTCATCAGAAGCTAAAGCGTATCGTCTCTGGTCCCCGTCGGAAAGTAGAGTTATAGTCAGCAGGGACGTCAAATTTCTTGACAAATTTCAGTCTGCATAGGAGTACGAAGAGATTCTGCAAGACATCAAGTCCGCCAATCCTGAGTCCATCATGAAAGAGAAGAGTGCCGAGCCCGAAGACAAGCAAATTGATATTGAAATTCCAACCGAGTCGAATCTGGATAGCCCAAGTATGAATGTTGAATCGTTAGTTCCAGCTGTAACGAAGAGGCTGCCCGGTAGGCCACGCATAGTAAGAACTGGGAGACCAGGCAGGCCGAAGAAGGTTCGCAATTTGGTATCAATTTCAACGACGTCGCAAATTTCTGACATACCTACAGACAAGCAAAATGTCAACCTGGCCTTGAGCGACCCGCTCGACATAAAAGAAGCGTTAAGTGGGGACAATAGCAAGGAGTGGAAAGCAGCCATTCTTGAAGAATTCATGGCTCACATGGCCAATAGCACGTGGGATATAGTTGATCGGCCTTTTAACCGAAAACCGGTTGGGAACCGTTTCGTTCTGAAAACGAAACTCAGTGCGGATGGAAGGATAGAAAGAAGAAAAGCTCGACTTGTAGTAAAGGGATATTCGCAACTCGAAGGAGTGGACTTTCAAGAGACCTTTTCACCTATCGCCAGCATGAGCTCTATCCGAACCCTTATGGCACTTGCGGTCAAAAAGGGATTAATTGTTCATCAGATGGACGTAGTGACAGCCTATTTGAATGGGAAGATTGAAGAAGAGGTGTATATGCAAGTCCCCGAGGAACTGGAGTCTCTTCTGATAGAATTTGTTTCGAATCCTGAAAGTGAAGCCTCCAATAACCCGCAAATGTTGGATATTGCCCGGGATTGGCTGGAAAAGCTGAAAAGTGGTAACAAGATTTGCAAGCTGAATAAGGCTCTATATGGCCTGCGTCAATCAGGGCGACAGTGGTACCTGCGTTTGGATGAAGAGCTCACGAAGTTGGGTCTTTCCCCTCTGAAGACAGACAACTGCATCTATTCAAAAACGATTGAAGAAAACATCGTAATAGTCGCAGTTTATGTTGACGACTTATTCATTGCGTCGAATAGCTTGGAGGAAATACAAAGTATTAAGTCGAACCTTAACAATAGTTTCCGGATGAAAGACCTGGGTCACATTCATTACTGCTTGGGAATAGAGTTCGAGCAGGACACTGAGAGAGGAACTATCACCATGAAGCAGCAGAAATACATTGCGTCCTTGCTGCAGCGTTTTGGTATGTCCGATTGCAAACCCGTTAACACCCCGATGAACTCAGGTGAAGTCCTGAGAAAGCCACAGCAACCAACGAAGGATGAAATGCAACGTCCTTACCAAAACTTGATTGGTTGTCTCATGTACCTCGCCGTTTCAACCAGGCCTGACATTTCATATGCTGTTAGTGCGTTAAGCCAGTTCAACACATGCTACACCGAAGAGCACTGGTGTGCAGCGAAAAGAGTGTTACGGTACCTGAAAGGAACGTCTAACTTTGGGTTGAAGTATGTGCGGGATGGAGATGGAGTCAAAGGATTCGTGGACGCAGATTGGGCCAACTGTCCTGATGATCGGAAATCGTACACTGGTTACGTTTTCAAATTGGCCGGCGCTGCTGTTAGTTGGGAGGCACGGAAGCAGAGAACGGTGGCTTTATCGTCAACGGAAGCAGAATACATGGCTTTGTCTGAAGCTTCGAAAGAAGCCATTTATTTGCGGAACTTTTTGGCAGAGTTGTATACGCCCCAAGGTCCTGTACCCTTGCATAATGACAATCGTGGGGCAGTAGAACTCACGAAGAACCCCGTTTTCCACGCGCGCACTAAGCACATTGACATGTGCCACCACTTCATCCGCGAGGCGTACGAGGGAAAAGATATTCTACCTCTTCACCATCCTACACAAGAGATGGTAGCGGATGCCCTAACGAAAGGGTTACCAGCGCCGAAGCATAATTATTGTGTCAGGGAAATGGGGCTCGTAAACGTGTGTTAAGTACACGAAGTAAAATTGTTAACAAGTGTTATGACCTAAATTTCGAGGGAGGGTGTTGTAGTGTCCGAAATTTGGAAAGAATATTGCTTTTGTTTTTGCTTTCAACTGCTTCTGCTTTTTGTCCCGTACCCTTTTCCGTATTTCAGTTGTTCAATAGTTTCAGTCCTGTTCTTGCTACTCAGGAATAAAGTTCTCTTCTCGTTGCCGAACAAGCGTTGTTTTTCGTACAAAATGTATTTACGGTTATCAATTTACTTGTGTTAAGCATAATTTTAATTTTAGATTTTTTATTGATATCATAGGCGTGTGCTACTGCTCGTTGCCTTTTACAAATTTCAATTTTAATTTTTAAGCATATTGGTTACAGGTGTTACGTGTACAGGATTAATTTTAGATTTTTATTTATTTTTGAGTTTATTTTTATTATTATTTTCCATAAAGTGATGGGATCTTTGATCGCATTACAGATTTGTAAAGGAGTGTGTAGTAATTGATCGTGTTGTAATGTAGTAATGTTCCTAAGCAGTTTGTTGTTATGCTGACGTCGTAACGATTGTCTAATTATTGTGTATTTTGTTTTAAAATTCTAATTTTCTATTATTTAATGATTATTACATTTATTTCCCAGTGAAGCAAAGCTTCTAGCCGATTGGCGGCGCTGTATTCAATCCGCAACGGATTACCTTCTACAGAACCCGCCGGAAGAGGCAGTGGTGACCCAGCGCGTTCGAGATTGGCACTCAAAGAGCGTGGAACTTATAGTCCAATCTTTTAGTACCGGACAGTGTTAGTTTCGTGTATTCTGCAAATTATTTGTACATAAAGTCGTTTTCAAGTCACAAGTTTGTCCCAAGAGTTTATTCACTTCAAGCTTTGTTCCTCAAATCTGACCAAGGGTGCGGCGTTGAGCCCGGGGCGGAATTCATTACAGACGCCACCACGAGGGGCAGTGCTTGATTCTTTAGATTTTCTTTGCCGGTAACATGAGCTGAAACTTAATATAAGCTTTAATAGAAAAGCTTTGGTAACGTAAAATGACACACATAATAAGTGCACTACGTAATGAAACGGTGACTAGAAGTATGTATTCACGAATAAAGTCACACATGAGTGGATAAAAGATCATGAAGGGGAAAGGGACGTGTGACGATCCGAGATCAATCCGCGACACATCGGACACAAATCGAGTTGCTGCGAACATGGAAGACAAAAGCCCCTTCGAGAAAAATAAAACAGTTAAATAACGATTTACTATATTTTTACAAGACAATAATTTGTAATTAAACAGTTATTCAATGAAACAGAGTACAATCTAATACAACAAAAATACAATAAAATACAACAAATACAAAAAATACAATATAATGTAAGAAAATACGACGAAGCACAAGATACATAACAAGACACAAAATAATTAAACAAAATCTAACGAAAATAGTGCAACTAAACAAAATGTAACGAAAACAATGTAACAAAACAAGTGTAGTGAAACAATGTAATTAGCAAAATGTAATGAAAAACAATGTAATTAAACAAAATGTAATGAAAACAATGTAATAAATCGATAACAATGCGCTTACTTGTGTCCACAAGGTTGCAACGTAACTGAAGCTATTGTATCACAACACAACGTACAGGAATCATCTCTGACACTTAACATTCTTAGCTGCTCCAACTTTTTCGGTCTAATCAAAATGAATAGAATAAAGTTTGCGCCGTAATACATATAAGTTACTAAATAACTCACCTGGGTAAAATAACTTTTTGTTCAGGTGCTAATGACGCAACATCGTTAAACGACTGAAAGGCACGGTCAGTGGGCGGGAATTTAAAACTTGTGCTCCCAAAATTGAACGCACATTGCTGAAAGGACATAAAACTGGCTGCTGCGAAGAAGCCAGATCTACGAAGATTTGAAAGTTATCTTTCCCTTAATTCGAATTCGAGATATTTCGACTCCAGGACATTCACATATAGAAATGGACAGGTGACACTACTCCTGGCGGCAGAAATGCCAACCACGTACTTGGTTTTGCTGAACAACTGTCCACAAGAGGGCAGGGCTACCCCATTTAAGGTAAATATCGCTTCGAGTGTGTTCAAATCTAGCAAACAGCCCAAGACGTCGCCCGGTTTCCACGTCGACATTGCATGAGGAGTACAATTCGCCTCGTACCAGATCAAATTACGACAACCGTCATATGCCAAGGAGTATTCATCATCGCCTATGCCGTACCCTTCCTATAAAATGGTAAAACATATTCAAGATTATTTCAAATCTACTTCATGTATTTTTTATATGATTTTTCTTTGATCTGAAGTAGCTTACGTGGTTTAAAAATTTGCTGTGTTTGGTCGCCCAGCCGATTTGCATAATACCGGGAGTGACAATCAAGGCTTCGTAGTACCACGTGCCAGAATCAACTTGAAAGGTACACCGTACACTTTCAAACGACGAAGCATCACTTCTCGCCTAAGCAAAAACGCTTTTACATCACTGGAACTAATTTAATGTAATTACTTCAAGGCCGTTGGCAGAAATCTTCAAATACTCGCTGACATCATTCGCATTTAGCATCACATTTACATCGCTATTATTGGTTCGCTCGTAAGAAAAGGCTCGGCTTTCACTCAAAACTAGTGAACAATGACATTTAATCAAATTACAGATTTTCTAAAATTCAAATTACATAAGTTATCCAGACTCCATTCGGCACAAAATCCAACTTGCCGCTTAACGAAATCCGGCGCGGTTCTCCATTGCTCCAAATTTTGCAGAGGATTTTGGGGTTCTTGGTTCATACGCCTTAATATCGCCATTTTGTTCTCACCTACGAACAAGCGAAGTAATAAAAAGACGAAAATAGAAACGAAATGCAAAGGAACAAGTTTAAGGGACAACGTACTTGTTTGGGCAAACTTCTCCAAGGCGATAATCGAAAAGAGTATAACATACGGGTGATTGCTTTCATCTAAATTGGCAATCAAGTACTCTAAAGTGCCTTCGGTGAGCAGCGCCACCGCTGTAGGACCCGCCAACTTCTCAGCTATACAGCCGAGGGCTATGCAGATATTCCGGTGACGCGTAGGATCACTCTTACCTCTTTTGGAGGCTTTTCCCGATAACCAAAACATTCTTGAAAGTTTCGTGATAGAATCCTATACGAAAAAAAAAATCCATTAATATTCTTCTCGTTAACAAAGCTACTATGCTTTTATTTTAGTTAAAATTTTGAATTAAAACAGTCACTTAGAAAACGCGACAATTTTGAGATTATTCACTTACTAAAAACCCGGAAACACCACCCATGCCGTAAAGCGAGGGCACTACAGAATTCGTTGTTGCACTCGGGAGCTACACATTTTCCAAAATTCTCCAAATAAAAACTCCCAAGTTTTTCATTTTTAAACTACACTTGTACTGATTCACAAAAGATATTTCCAAATTATTGGCAACTTTTGATGTCTCAACTTACGTCTTGGGACAGAGAACGCTTTTAAGTCTAGGTAATTGTATAACGTATATATTTTAAACAAGACGTTGTTTCGACACTCAAGTCGCCAGCGATTTAATTAATATCTTATAATACTAAAGTAAGACGTCAAAAGTAAATCCAAAAAGGATCGAGAATTCATTTCGTTATAACCGAATTTCGTCATAATCGAAGCATGCAGAAAAACCTTAAAGTCGCGATAACCTAGACAGCAAGGTTGTGCCTAAGCCTAAAAAAATTAACTTAAGTTAATTCCAAGCCCATTTCATTTCAAACAGTCAAATCCAACTCCAAGACCAAGGCCTTTTTGTGTGTCAAAGACTTAGTTCAAGTGCAAGCGTAAATTCAGATAAAAAGAACTTAAATCAAGTTCAAGTACATTTACCGGATTTGCAAGTCCGGGTCAAGCCGTCTACTTTATTTAAGAAAATTTCAAATAATAGCTCAGTTTTTTTTCTTTAAAGCTTTGCCTTCATCAACTTTTACATTTAAATGTCTAACTAAATTAGACGCTGCTCTGCAGCTCGCGCGAAAATATCCGAGCAAGTATTGCACTGAACTTTAAAGTGAGTGTCCGTCAATTTGTAACCCTTCACTAGGATAAAACAATTGTTCACGACAGAAGCCTCCATACTTTGCCTAGTTACGGTGCTAACTGCCGGTTTGGAAACAATTCCATCTAGGAGACATACCTGAGAAAGCTACAGTGTCAGAGAATATTGCGCTGTCTGACGTAATCCTTTCTGGTAGCTTTTCAGATTGCTCTTTAAATGAAGTAGAAATGCGTATAAAAGTAGTTTTTCTAAAGTTCAAGTTCAAGTCCGGGTCAAGACTTCTCTTTGTACTTAACTCCGTTCCAATTCCCCGCTGAACGGTTACCTCTAAGTTCAAGTTCAAGTTCAAATCCTACCAGAAAGAGCTTGTCATAAATTCTCAAGCCTCAAGTTCATCAAAAAATGATCTTAATCCGGACTTAAATCCAAATCAAGTTCAAATCCGCACAAGCCTGCTAGACAGTATTTAAGTTTACGCCGGTACACTGGCAGTTTATCCCGTTATAAATAATAAAGTTTGGATTTCCGTTTATTAATATTAACATTTAAAATACATTTTCATAAAATGATTGATAGCTTTTCTTTAAAAAATCTGGAATTTTATTTTGTACTATCCTTTTATTACAATGTTATCGACATATTCTTCTATGTCGTCAAGCTTCTTTCTGCCCTTCTTCTCCGCTCTGACTTCTCCGCCATTGCACCGGTAAGAAAGAGAACTTACTTCTGATGGGGCAAGGAAGACAAAAACTTGAATACTGTATAAGACAGGGGCTTAGCTAACCCTCTACAAGCATTTTCATTGGCTGTACGCCTTAGAGGGAGACGCTTGGTCAAAGGGTAAGAGTTTGGCCAGAAATAGAGCGGAGTTTATAGTTGTTTTGTTTGAAATACGCAGAAGGTCTGAGACTTTCAAGCAGGAAAAAGTTACTTTGTCGGTCTTCGAGAACGGAAGATCTTTTCGTTATAACCGATATTGTGTTTCGTTATAAGCGAAGGAATACGTATGTAATGCGATAGGATTTTGTCGGGACCAACGTGTTATTTCGTCTTAACCGTTTTCGTTATAACCGGTTTCCACTATATATGTTCGAACAAAAATACTCAAGTTTCGCAAAGAAAGCTGTCGCCAAATCCGAAATAAAAGTTAGCAAATATTTATTCTTATTTGGGAACAGTTGCTCCTACTGAGTTAAAGGATCTGAAGATTTACATCCAACAAATCCTGGCCGCTGCAACTGCATGTAAGTACTGTACGTCGAATTGCCCGACCAAGTCGAACCCAATTCACGGTGGTCAATTTGACTTCAAGCATTAAATTCGTACTTTAGAAAAATAGTTCTGCTTTTCACTTTCCTTGAACTACTTTCAAGTCTAGCAGCACTTCTAGTGCCTCCCCTTTTCGTCTGATTTTGCTTTTAGCAGTTAATATCAGAGCTGTGCAAATTTCATTCATTGAATTCTATTTAATTAATTTCACTGATACTGAACGGAATTTGTCCACTGTTAAACACTTTTGAATTGCACTCTCACA
Organism: Triops cancriformis; assembly: GCA_020615345.1. Classification (NCBI taxonomy): domain Eukaryota; kingdom Metazoa; phylum Arthropoda; class Branchiopoda; order Notostraca; family Triopsidae; genus Triops; species Triops cancriformis. Next base: position 9,933 of record JAHZNP010001551.1, on the reverse strand, counting down.
AGCTACTATTTGAATTTGTAGGAATTGACTTAGAATTTTTTTTTTTTAAATGACTTCAAATTTTATTTTAAATTTTGACGCTTTACAAGTTTCTCCGGAAGAACTCTACATGTGTCTTGAAAACTTATAAGCACAGCTTTTGTTCATTATTTTCTCGGGGTCTCAATACAAGTTTCACGTCACTTGCTGTTTTGTCTTACTTTACTAAACTGTGAGTCGAATTTGACTTGACTGTGAAAAACCTCGAAATGAACAGAGTTTACTGAAATCCCCCAAATTCAAAATAATTTGAATTAAACTGACTTAAGATCAAAAGTCCAAGAATGACTGGTTACAGTAGAGCTTCCGAAAATCGTTCTCATTTGACTTCCACTACCACTGAATCTGACAAAGGTCTGGTTGGTATACTTTATGTGGGCCTTAATAGTTATCTTAGCTTTTTAAAGACTGCCCTTAGCTAGAGCACACAAGTTTTCTAAGCGTATTATGGACGTCTTTTACGCATCCAGCCGTCTATTGGATGTCTTTTCGACGTACGTGTTCTACTTGGGAGAAAAATGTCTCTTAGTTTGTGTTTCAGTCTTACTTTGGCTGGTAGGGGATAATCGTCCAATAGAAGCGTAATAACCGCCGGTCCCAACGGATCTGTCATCGGTATAACGTTCACCATGGAATGTAGTACCAGTAGCCATCCATGGCCTTTACTGGACACTGCGTGCAAGCGCAGCATACAATACGGTGTTTCTTGATCACTATCAAAGGGCACCCAAGATTATAACGAATATTTGAATAAGGAATCAACAAAGACAGGCTAGATACCTCACAACCAGGGTTCGGATGATTGACAACGTGTCCAAGACCAAAGTGTCCACGTAGGGCATGATGCGACGTAAAGTGGAGGCTTCGGAGGCAGGGATGACGTGCAATGGGAAACTTCTTTCTCTGTTGACCACTGAACTGACTTCCGCACGCGGGCTGGAATGTGTGGTCGACGGACGATAATCTTCTTCATCACAATGCTGTGGATGGTGCTGTCTTTCTTCTTTGCACATGCACTGACCCATTGTTGTGGTGCAACTTGTTCCAATACAGTTTTGACTTGTTATAACCTGCCACAAGCCTCAAACTCTTCCAAGGTCATTCGACAAGAAACTCCTTGTCCACTCTAGGAACTTGCAATCAATCACCAAACATTGTTGTGGGTTGGTTCCTTTGTGGCGGACGGATCCACAATAAAGAACTGAAAGAAAGCCGAGTTACGATGCAAAATGATGAAAAGGTTTAAGGGAGTGGAACGCAGGGTTTTTCTGTTGCGGATTACTTATTTAGAAAGCGTGAAATTCTTGGCATGAATCACTTTTATTATTGTTGTTGTCCTTGTGACGTCATTGTTGCCGGCGACGCCTCAAAAGAGCACAAACATCAAAAGAGCCCACCTGGCACAAAAGAGCCCACTTGCAAACGAGCCCACCCAAAGCACAAAAGAGCCCAACTGTTTGCAACTAGTGCGAATGAGCCCAATGTTAGGTCAGGTTAGGTTAGGTTGTTTAGGTTAATTAGGTTAGGTTAGTTAGGTTAGGTTAGTTGGTTAGGTTAGTTGGTTAGGTTAGTTGGTTATATTAGTTAGGTTAGTTGGTTAGGTTAGTTAGGTTAGGTTAGATTGCCGACTCACGCAGTCACACAGACCACATAAGCTGGAAAACAACGTATACAGTTCTTTTGAACTTAGGGCTCATTCGCACTAGTTGCAAACAGTTGGGCTCTTTTGTGCTGTGGGTGGGCTCTTTTGCAACTGGGCTCTTTTGTGCCAGGTGGGCTCTTTTGATGTTTGGGCTCTTTTGAGGCGCAGCCCATTGGCCTATCAGCTGCGGGTATTTAGCGATGCCGTTCGCCACATTTCCCTTGGACAAGTTTGCTAGTTAAAAAACTGGGTTAATTGAATGGATGGGGAAGAAGATATTTGCGCAGGGAACAATGGAGAGTTTGAAGCGTTTGACAAGGTCATTGGAACGATTGAAGACATTGTTGTAGGTACGTTGGTTAATGCATTGCAGTTTTGGCGCAATTTTTGAAATGATGAAATGTGGCTTTGGCAGGTGTGGAGTATAAAAGCTTACATGACAAGTTTCTGGAAAAGTATTGGATGGAATTCGACGCTCAGGAAGAGAACAAGTTAATTTGTATGGAAATCTTTCAGAGCTATGTAAGTTTTGTTTTATTAAATTATTTGAAGAGACTTAAAAAAAGATTTCCTCTTAAATTGAATATGGTTATTTTACAGTGTTCAGAATTGGAAAGTTTTTTGACGGCGCAGCTACAAGAAAAGATTCCTGGGTTTGGCATGGAAATATTCCTGGAACAACTTCGGTATCTATTATTATTATTATTATTATTATTTTATTATTATTATTATTATTATTATTGTTATTATTATTATTATTACTTTTACTTTTAAAATTTAACTTCGTTAAGTGGCGAAGGCGCTTGAAGCTTCAACCAATAGCTGTAAAAAAGCTAGACCGCAAAGTATGAAACAGTTAGCGGTTTTATTAATGAATACCAGCTGGAGCATTTGCACTTTGATGGAATATGTTATTTGAATAGTAGATAAATAACACAATTAAGGTCTCCAAGTATTGATGTTGATATTTCCTTCATTCTGCTGATCTGTAGCCGTGCATTAACAGATGTTTTGTTTGTTTTACTCTGTTTTGTTCAACAGATGTTTTACATCTTGTAAAAGTAGGCCGGTCACTGTGGTTCTACAATTAACCTTTTCTACGCTTTAACTAGTAGAGGTAGCTTTTGTATGATATACTTGACAACCATTCCGGATTATAAGTCTCATATACTTCAGCAATTAAACTCGAAAGAACCCTAGAACTTGCTCGCTATACTTGCCAAGATACCGAGGAGAAATTTCCGGGATCCTCAATGAAGAAATAGTTAGGCATGTCCGTTTAGCTTTTTCACGCAATTGTTAGTTTTTAAGGGAAAGAAAGAAACCATGCATTAACATATTATATTTACCTAACATTAGAAAAATACCTTAGAATGAATACATTAAATAGAATGAATACATTATTTTTATATACTACTGAAAGCGACGCACTTGAAATAGTTTCTTTCTTATTTCCACCGGTAATTTTAATGTATAAATCCGTAGTAATTTATTCAGAAAAGCGTACGGACGTCGCGGTTTACCTTTCATGCTGATAACGATTGGATACAGAAACCTGCCTAAGCTTTTTTCCTCATTATATAAACAACAATAATTCTAAATAATAATGATAGATAATAATAATTGCAAATCGTTGAAAATATAATAATTATAGGTGATAAGTTCCCCACTCTTTTCGAGTAGCCCACTACTTGATTAAGCTTGTGAATGAAAATGCCAGCAAAGAGCAGATGATCACGCTGGTAAATAAAGAAATAATAATAATAATAAGTATTATTATATTATTATTAATGTTATGTACCACGGTACACATGTGCACTGGTAAGCGCTGGGCTTGAGGCACACGTGCACCGCAATTTTCCCCTTTGTACCTTTTTCCTACCATGTCAACCCCCGAGGTTAAAAAGCAAGTTGAGTTGGAGGGAAACAAGGTCGAGAGCAGGGGAGTAGAAAAAGGGTCGTCATCGAGAGCAGAAGTTTTGTCAAGTGAAGCTAGCAAGCAAAGAGAACCCGTGAGACCAACCCCCTATCAAGTATTTGTCACCGTATCCTAAACTCGTTATTATATTAATACCAGCAGTTGCGGTGTTCAATAAAGCGGGTATTTTCCACCGTTCTTTACGTCGCACGTGCATTATTTACTCGCATAACATTAATAATACGTATTATTATTATTATTATTATTATTATTATTATTATTATTATTATAAAAAGTAACATCGCGAAGCTTTCAAATTTCGCTATCAACTTTTCTCGTGGACAACGATTGGTCCAAGTCCTATTCACTGCTAATGTGGAATTGAATAAGCCCAAGGAGATTTAATGAAAACTCTGATAGAGATGAGTCTACGAAAGTAGGTACGCGTGATACCACTTCAGACTTCAGTTTCATACCACATTATTGAGTTTTGTGAGCTTGCATACTTCTCATACAAAAGAATAAAATTAGAACTCCTTATTGGATGTTCACCAAAAGTCTGTGACAGTAAATTAATTTCTGAATATTTAATCAGTTTATTTTGCTTCGGATATTTCCATTGTCCGCTACTTCCAGGCTTTAAATACAGAATGCAACTCACTTCAAAATCAAATCAATTAAGATCAGTCCGAAATATGAAGTTTGAATGCTCATATTGAAAATCTGTGAATCTATCAATAAACTCACAGAACTGGTCTTACGATACTTGTTTGCGTAGAAGTCAAAGAATATATAAAAAAGAAATTGAAAAATTCAAGTAATATTGCTTATTTCCTCGCAGATCTCACAAGTCTTCCTTAGAGGGCGAAATCTTCGATCTCTTGTTACGCTTCACCGATTTCCTGGCCTTTAAAGAGATGATGTTGGACTACAGAGCAGTAATTTCCAAACATCGAATTTTCTTTAGATTAAACGTTAACAGTACACTCTTTTCTCGTTTTAAAAGGTCAAAGAAGGTCACGTGGCTGATCTTACCCTCACCGCTCTTCCACATTAAGCTGCCGAAAGCTACCTATGAAACAAAACATAAAATAAAAAGGTGAAAGAGACTTTCGGGGGTGTACGCGGTTGTGTATTCGCCAAAAGAACCCCTCAATAAACTCTGTACAATCTACATTGCTTAATTCCCTTCAACACTTTCATCTGTATCGTCCTTTTTATTTCTTCTCTTCCGGTTTGGCTACCGGAATATCTTCAGCCGGTGCAGCGATTTGCCGGTAGTTAGGAAAGGTTTCCCACGGGCTGGACAAATCAAACTTGCGGAATTCTTGCGCCAATTCCAACGGTTCGCATACGACTCGCTTGACTTCGTCATCATAACGCACCTAAAATACAGAAAATCAATCCATCCATTTCTAGAACTAGTATTCCAGCTAGTTCCTATTTATTTCAGATAGCTTATGTCAAAGTTTTTTAAAAAACCATTATAGGCTTTCGCCTGTTGTCGGTTCTTTTCTTAGCTCAACTTTTATTTACATTAGTACTTTTTATAGAAAGAAATTTGGAGGTACTACCGTCTTAAGCTTTGCTGTACTATTAAAAGAGAAACAGATCTGTATTGAGTGGAAAATTGATTTTTAAGCAATTTTGAGCAGAAACGTTGCTTACTTCGACGTAGCCCGTCAGGGGGAAGTCCTTGCGGAAGGGATGACCTTCGAAACCGTAATCGGTCAAGAGTCTTCGCAAATCGGGGTGATTGGCAAAAAAAACGCCGTACATGTCCCAAGCTTCGCGTTCGTACCAATCCGCAGCTTTGTGGACCTCGACGGCGGAGTCAATGGGGGTCAATTCATCTGTGTATGTCTTAATACGAATGCGAGAGTTGTATCGCAAGGAAAGCAGGTTGTAAATGAGCTGAAATTACAGAAAGAAAAATCAAACTTTAGGGCGAACTAGGTATATTTGGATATCTTTTTTTAATTTACTTCAAATCGATATTGACGGGAAGGAACATCCATGACGCCCATATCCGCCAAGTTAGTGAATTGACATTGGTGGTGGTCTTTCAAGAATTGCAGGACCGGTACTACTCCTTCGGGAACGATGAGCAATTCCAATTCGTTGCCTGCAGTGATTTGAACTTTTTCGACGTACTTAGGTAAGCATTCTGCGACGTATTTGCCGAAATTGGACAAAGTTTCCCGCTCTATTTCATTTACTTTACGTAAGGTGGCTAAATAAAAGAAGATTAGGGTTGTATACAGGGGAAATTTAGCAATATTTACGCTTTGTTTCAGTCGATTCGAAGCGAAACTGGTTTAAAAAAGCGGCGCTGTTTACTGGGCTGAAACGGCTCGCCTGGGCCGTACGACCTGAAGAAAAAACGAGATATTTATTGTAATAATAATTTTAGAGTAATTTTCTACCTGCCGAAGCAGCGACAGCTGCAAATTTCCGGAGCAAAACACCACAGGCCGCCATGATTTTCCTTTCCTTCAAGCGCAAGATTCGTTCATGTTCCGTAAAAGAGCGAACAGCGAATTCGCAGTTCGCCAGTCAATGGCTGCCATCCCTTTATGGTGCTAAACCAATAGCGACCGAGCTTTCCGTTGCGCTGTAGCCCTGCCCATTTGTGTATATCTCGGTCCTTTTCTGTAACTGTTGCATGGAAGACTTGTAAAATTGGAATTTAAATAATGGAGTCGCAAAAACTAACCGAAGTTGCGAGCTGGAAAAGCTTTGGTGGTTTTCAGAAGATCTTTTCTCATCAAAGGTAAACGCAGAGTGAGATGACAAACTGAAAGTCATGATTTTTCACTAAAAAAACACGTAGAATTTCTGATTTTACTATTTGAATTTGTTCAATTCCAGTGAGACTTTGAAGGTTTCGGCGAGGTTTTCGCTTTACCTACCTCCAGGAGCAGAGAATGGAAACCAGAAATTTCCCGTGGTGTATTGGCTGTCGGGATTGACTTGCACCGAAGAGAATTTTATCCAGAAATCCGGCATTCAAAACTTGGCTGCCAAACACAGTTTAATTGTCGTGGGACCGGATACCAGCCCTCGTAATATAAAGTTAATCTTTTATATGCCTGTAATTTGGCGGCCTGAGCCTAGCTGATTACCGAGGAAAAAATTACTTGATGAAAGCTGAAAAGGGGGCAATGCAATTGTCACTTGCACATACAGTCGAATATAATGTTTTTCCTCAGTATGACTATAAGGCAAAATTGAACAGTTTCTCGAAGTTTTGCTCTTAGCAAAAAATATTTTCAGAGGTTTCCTTGCATTCATTGTGATATTGTTTTTTTGTTTTGTTTTTTAATACAAATTTCCAGGTGGATGCAACATCGAAGGAGATAAAGACAGCTGGGACTTCGGAGAAGGCGCCGGATTTTACGTCGATGCCATCGAAGACAAATGGAAAACGAATTATAACATGTACAGTTACGTAACGCGTGAATTGCCCCAATTACTAGCTGCCAATTTTAACTTTGCCGATACTACTAAGCAAGCAATCATGGGCCATAGGTAATATAGCTGTATTCTGACTCGCTATAGCACTAAAGTTTACACATCCCGTTGGTTTATATTAGTTTCTCAAATGCTATTGTGCTTGTAGTTTAAATTTTATTCACATTTCTTTTATTTTCCTGCATTTCTTAATACCTTTGGTTTCTCCTGTTTCTCGCATTTTGAATTTAATTTTCCCAATGTTGCCCCTTTTTTGGAGTATTATCGATTTTTCTCGTATTAATCTTTCTTTGATTTTTATTTTCTTTGATAGTGCTTTCATTTTTTATTTAATTTTCTATTAGATTTTCTGTTTCATTTTCTATTTCGACCTTCTGTGGTCGTGATGTGAATTATTTACTGTTCAAGATTCCGTGTTAGTGAGGATTCTCTTTAAATGTTTTCGATATTTCTCGTATTAAAATTTTAGAGTTTTTCTATTCTAGAATTCAATGTTTTCCCTTTCAATTCGTTTGTGATTATTTATAATTGTATTTGCTTTTTGTTTCTAGCATGGGCGGACACGGAGCTTTGATCTGCGCCCTAAAAAATCCAGGTCAGTACCGTTCAGCATCGGCGTTTGCGCCAATTTCGAATCCTGTAAACTGCCCGTGGGGCAAAAAAGTGTTCGGCGGCTACTTAGGTACAGAGCAAAAGATTTGGAAGCAATACGACGCCACTGAATTGAGCAGAACGTACGAAGGACCAGTGTTGGCAATCTTGGCTGACCAGGGAACAGAAGACAAGTTTTACAAAGAGGCACAACTCCTGCCCGAGAATTTCAAAGCGTCCGCAAACTCCAATAAAAAGCTTCAGATTGATTTAAGGTTCGAAGAAGGTTACGACCATAGTTATTTCTTTGTTGCGTCCTTTCTGGAGCAGCATGTCGAGTTCCATGTCAAGCACTTGAATGCTTAAAATATTACGACCCGTGGAAACGTCAGGGGTAGGAGGATATCGACGTGGTTATAGGTAAAGCAATGGAACGATATAATTGCAAAAGGGTGATACATGATTTTTAATGATTTTGTTATTGTTGATGACGAAATTGAGTTGGCAATATACAGTAATTTAGACAAAGGTGGCAGTGTTTGTTTTAAAAAAATGATGAAGTCCATTTATTGTAACTTGTGTTTGCATAATGAACTCGAGTGGGTGCACTATCAGTATTAAATAGTAAAGGATATTGTCACGTCACTTTTCACGCGTTTTAATTAGCAATGACGTATTTCGGGGACCCTTGGTTAGCCTTCACAAGTCTTTTACTTAACGTGGGGGGTTACACTTGCAAAACATCACCTCCGACTCACCGTTCTTACTTTCATGTATCACAGTACTCACTCATTCTCTCTGACCTTTGTGATCTACTTCTCCACCTTCACTGTCCAAATCACTCTCTCTGCTCAAGTCAATCAACCCAATCAACAACCCAAAATCCACCCAATCAACAACCCAAAATCTACCCTTGACCTCTCTACAAAAGCTACTTTTATAAGGACTCAAAAGGAGAGAAAAATCAACGTAGTCCCCTTGGTTTCTGGGAAGTCACTTTCACTAGCCCAGAAACCATGAGTACGAAATACAGGGGAAGTGGGTTGAGGGGTAAGCTAAAATAATAAAAAAAACAAGTAAAACAACCTAGCGTGACATGGCCCCCGGACCACTTTCGAACGTCAAAACTATAAACTCCGGGCACTCTCAGAGGTCAATGCCGGTACACATGGTAAGAGACAAAAAAAAATCATGCAGTGTTAAGAAGGCTACTGTTTCTTATTAATAGCCGACTTTACGTACGGCAATTTCTCAGTTTCTCTTGCCTCTTGCTCAAACTGATCATTGTTGGGGGTGTTCATATCTGTGGTTTCACTCCCGGGTTTCGGCACCAAATTGTTTCTTATTAATAGCCGACTTTACGTACGGCCATTTCTATTAAGTAATTAACTTACTCTGTTTCTTTGGTTCACGTGTATTTGCTTGCACAAAATGCTCTTTCGGCCTAGATGCAAGGCAACTGTTGTCGTTACGACTATCTCAGGTAAACTTAAAAAACCCAACAACTTCGCCCTCGAACATGCGAGGTTACATAGCTAGGGGGAGAGCGTAACTTTAAAAAAGGGAAAACAAATGGGGGAAACAGAAAACCGAAAAGAAAAGAGGAAAACAGCGAACGCTTTCGTCGCTGCCCGGGCTGCTTCTAGCCACAGGGCTTTGATATCATAAAGGGGGGAAAAATAGCGAAATTGACAGAAAAACTAAATTGTAGCAGAATACATTCCCATCGGGAACATCCCGCTCCCCGTTACGACTTGTCCGTAACATTATCACGATCGGACTCCAGTAGGCAAAGCTTGACTACGGGCCGGGTAACTTCTCCCGAGCTGGACCGTATAAGGGCGCACATAGACAGGCGGATTTTTTCTCTGGTCGGTCTTTTTTCCTGGCTATAGGGCGTATGCCAATCTTAGTACATAGTTCGCCCCGGTAGGACAGAGTCGCCATTGTTCGAATCACTGTTTACACTAAGCACTGTCAACAGTATACGAATGTCTTTCTTATTTTCATACTTTTTTTAGTAAGCCGTGGCTAACTTATATAGGAGAGATGAAATGTTGTGTAAAACGTTGTCTGTCGAAAATGGAGAGCAAATTCAGCCAATTCAGCCAATTTAACACCACGTGAACCACAGATGTAAACATCAAACAATAACAATGGTTCGAACAATGGCGGCTCTCCCCTACTGGTGGGAACTACAGGGTGGCCCGAAAGTCCTATAACACCTGGGTTCTTTTGCCTGTAAAAAAAAAGTTGCATGAAAAAAAAA
>JAHZNP010001550.1:0-18117 GCA_020615345.1 Triops cancriformis | reverse complement strand
TCGCTGGAGAACGTGTTGTGCAAATCGGTGTTCAAAGCTAGCGTTCATCGGTTGAACGCCAGCGACGGTGTCGATGTTGGACATCGCGCTCGCGCATTCGGTCTACAACGTCCGTTTGGTCGCCCTTCCTTTCGATGCCCAAGGGCGTTCTGCGCTGCAAGACAAGCAGTCTCCCCTTGGTTTCCCAACTTTCTTTGGTCCCTGTTGTCTATTTCGCCGGAGAACGTGTTGGATTTGCAACCCGTCCTTGGTGCCAGAACGCGTTCTATCTCGAAGCTGAGAGGGACATTACGAACACTAACGCAGCGCATTACTTATTAACGACGCAAGAACAGGACTCGGACGGTCAACTGGAAAGGAGTTGTATAAGGTGACTCTTTCGTAACCTCTTAACTAAGGAGCCAAACTGAATTTCTTTTTCTAGGATGGCGTGCTACCGAGCATAGGGGGCGGGGCTCAGTTGTTCTTCAGCATGTGGCGATTTTACGCAGCGCTCACCCACTTCCCCGCGTGTTTTACGATCGTCCAGCAGCCGTGAACGTGACTGTGATGGAAGACTCAAGGTGGCTTCTTTAAACAGAGAAGAACTCGAAAACAGATGTGTCGTCGTCATTGAAGGTCACGCGCACGGTAGGCGTGCCCAAAAATCCTGCATGTGAGCCGTTGTCGAAGACAAGTTTGTTGAAAGTTTGTTTTACCATTTTTTCTTTCCTATTTAATATGGTACTGCTTGAAATTCTGTTCACTTCTTTCGTGTGGTTCTCTGATTTTACAATGCCATACAAAATTGAACAAAACGTCGAAGGGAACAGTGGCAAATAGCATTATGCGGAGAAATTCGGCACCACAAGTCTTGTCATTTGAAATTTTGTAACAGATTCCTTTCGTGGAAGTACAGTGTTCGTACTGCAATTATACTAAGAGAGCATCGATTTATAACAGTTTAACAAATCACTTACCAGTCTTGCTACTGTTCGCTACACCACTGTCAACCATAACGTAATTTCAGCGAGGAACTGAAAATAAATAGATTACTGGGAATAAATTGCCATTTACAATAAATCAGTACACAATTGTACTGTTAGATCTACCTTTTATGACACAGTAGTTTTGACATTTTATTGTATTCTTAATATTTTGTACTGAACTTTTACAGTACCGCAGACGTTACGTTTCATTTTCTAGTTTTTTTTTACAGTGGTTAGCAAACTAAACTGTACAGGAGCTATCGCAGAATTCAATAATTTATTTCAATAACTAAAAATCTTTAATACACTATTTAGTAGGCTTTTTTTCTTTGCTTATTTTAAAGATTTGTGAGAAAAAAGACAGAAATTCTTGACAGAAAGATGACTTTGCAAAACTGTCAATAAAAAAGAGGTACGGTTTACTTGGCCAAGCCACTCCTTCCATCCCACTTTTTCAGGTATGCTTGTGATTCCGTGCGCTGTTTAACATGATTGTCACATTCGCGACGTCATAAGTCTTTTTTATCAATAGTAAAGACTGAAGCACAAGCACTACACAAAACAAGACGGTAGGCGACCTGTGATGTTCGTCCTATCATCAATGCGAGAAGAACCTATAATGAAAGTGTAAAAATTTTCGTAACCCTTTTTTACTCATGTTTCATTAATTCTTCAAAATTTAGAGAAAGATTACTACAATGCAAACGACATGAATGTTTTAAGACGAGCCTCTTTTAGTTCTTCACACCACATTCTACATGAGGCTCGGCACACAAACAAGAACATAACTTCTTAATAATCGACGAAATGAGGAATGGAAGATTTAACAACGGACGGCAAATAAAAAGATTCAAAGTACAGGCTCAATCCTACGTCGGTCATCGTTATAGAGAGAGATAACGGTTACATGCTGTACCTTTCATTACAATTATATTCATTATTTATTTGAGAATTGGTCTTGAGTATTCATCCAGAAGAACCATGTATCACGCAGAACGAGAAAGAATCTCACGACTTTTAAAATAGTTCTTGACTCATACTCTGTTTACGTAAAAAAGAGGCTACGTGTGAAAGAAACACCAATGAGGCTACAGAGTAGGAGCGAAAAATCTATTTTCCGGATGTAAGTTTCTTTTTCTCAGGTGCGAAATAATAACGAAGATATTTAGGAAATACGAAATCTGAAATTCAAATTTTCCCGTCCGTGACGTCAAGCTTCTAATGGATAGGAAAAGGCCAAAAAATTTGGAATACATATCTCCAGAACGCCTGGTCAGAAAAAAATCGAAACAAAACTCTCTGTTTAGAATAATGTGTATTATAAAAATCGATGAAAAACTATATGCGTTTTTGGTATCCATTGCCCTTTAAGGAGCTCGCTACGACACAGACGTTTTTGCTCTTTTTAAGAAAAGAGTGGAGTAGACTACTACAAACGATTGTTGTGTTGAAGAGTGCCTGTTTTTCTTCCAAATATTTTTTCCAATTATTAGAAAAACTTTTGTGTAAACGTTCTTTTCGTACTTTCGACAACTTCAAATGCCGCCTTTTGCGAATAAATTGTTCTTTCAATGACAAAGCCAAGGTCTATTTTCGAAAGTTGAAATTATGACAGTAATTTTTCACTAATGGATTATCCTAACCAATCGCTAATCGTTTTAACTAAGTTTGAAAGAAATTTGCACTAATCGTTAATTTAATTAATGAGTACTAATCGGTAAAAGAAAATATGGCACTAATCCTTAATTACTCGATCATCGAATTTTTTTTCCTTCGATTAATCGAGGGTTTGCATCACGGGAAGTTTACACAATCAATATAGGCGTCTTGAGAAGGGGGAAAAAAAGCACTACACGAGTAAATCTGCTGCCAGAAGCTCGTGCCGGGGCATCAGGTCCGAAACGAGGGAATTTTGGTACCATAAATATCATTTACGGGGGCCAAGTAGAGGAACTTTTCATGAGAAAATAGCTCAAATTCCCGTTTCAAAGATGTACCTTTTCCTATGTGTGTTACCAATGTGGATCTACTTACACTAAATTTGCGCAACAATTTTCGTTATTACAGCTATCCTTTCCTACAATGTAGTGTTTAAAAGGCCGATTTGACGATGTTGTAGCGATTATTCCATGTAACTCGGAATAAATAACTAAAGAATGAATTGTTCTCCGGTGCACTCGAGTGTTTTTCATTAAATTATCACATATCTTCTTACATAGATTTTTAATTTTTAAATGGACAAACTATCAATATGACAATGGATCAACATTGGCCGAAATATAATTACTTATCTTAGGTTAATTGCATTCTCCATGTGTACAGTACTCGGCACATAAAACGACCAAAACAAACCGTCCTATTGCTAACGTCTCACGCCATTGTGAGGAAGCCTTGTTGCGGGTCAAAAACGTTCGAACGACGGAAAAGTGGGACACCACTCGCGCAATTGCCGGGACGTTAAGCACCATAAGGTTTGTTTGGGTCGTTTTATGTGCCGAGTAGGCTACTGTACAGTAGGCCTACTCGTCAAAAGAACGGGCACAACAAACTTCCCCATACTACCGCCACGGCAGTTGCGCGAGCGGTCTCCAACTTTCTCGTCATTTTGAACGTTTGTGACCCGCAACAAGGCTTCCTCCCAATGGCGTGGGATGGTAGCATAGAGCGGTTTTTCTTGGGCCCGTTTTTTTACGAGTACTGTACAGTAAAACGAGCCAAACAAACCGCACTATTGCTAACATTCTACGCCACGGCGCGGAAGCTTTGTTGCGAGTCAAAAACGTTCGGACGACGTAAAAGAGGGACATTGCTCGCGCAACTGCCGGGCCGTTAGGTATAGGAATGTTTGTTTGGGTAGTTTTTTTGCCGAGTACTGTAGAGTACTAGGCACCAAAAACGATCCAAACAAACCGTCGGGTGGCTAACGGTCCTCGCAGTTGCGCGAGCAGTGTGTTGTACCTCTTTTGCGTGTTCCGAACGTTTGTGACTCGCAACAAGGCTTTATTTCGCTGGCGTGGGACGTTAGCAATAGGACGGTTGGGTAGTTTTTTTACGAGTACTGTACTATACTGCACTCAGTTTTTGTCCAAAAGTCACCATCACGCCAAAACCGCACAAAACAAAAGAAAATTCCTTCGAGAAAACAACCGCCATAGCGACAACAATGTCAACCTGTAAACAGACGGCAATACTAAGCTATCACTTCAGAGTCACCGTCAAACAACCGTACAACGTTTACAACGTACACAAATAAATATTACTATAATTAGTTCAGAATTCTCAACCACTTGCCTAGACATTCTTAGGTGATTTTCACTGACTCAGTCGTCCGCTTATGTGAACATTTCCTCTACCTCTCATTTCACGTAATTGGACTTTTTGCCACAGATTCACCTTACTTTATGTACAAAAGTTTTGTCAATTCGGCGACAGCGAATAGAAACCCTGCGAGCACCACTCGAACCGCGCTTGTTTCAATATACCGAATTAGCGTTGGTCAATGACATTCGCTCTTTAATTATGTCCCATTAGTGTAAAAAAGCCACGACAAAGTGCATCAAGAGTTTCGCAATTCCCTTTTACTCTTTCTTTCGTAGTAAGCTCTAAAACATCCTGACAGTGAACCATTGAACCCGCACTTACACAATGCGATTTGAGCATTCTCAATAGATTAAGGACGCTATTAGATTGGTGGTCGTATCGCTGTACGCGGTTTAACCAGGCCAGGCTCCCTTTGGGATTGGCGCTTGGGTGCCTGTGTACGTGACGCGAGTAGACCGTGGCCAAGTGAGGACGTGACCGCCGTCGTGACTTGAGCTAGGGAAAGGGGTTGCCGGTTTGCATTGCTCGCTAGTATTGTTAAAATCACAACCAGCCATGGCTCGCGTAAAACCGCAAACATTTTTGCAAGTGGCCAATTGTGCTAACCGAATCCTGACTCAATTGTCCAAACGAGATGTCACAGCCGCTGTTTTTACCCGAAATTGTGGACTTGAAACAAGGCCTTTGTTTACGTGTGCGTCTGGGATCACATTGACCTCGAATCCGTTCTTCCGTCCCCGCCAAATGTCAACAATGGCTGGAGTGCACGAAGATAACAAAAGTCCCAAAGGTAACTTCTTAGAAATCTGTGTATTGTCATATTTTTATTGAATCTTATGACGACAGACAAGTTCTTGTCGATGAGCCTGGAAGAAAAGCGACGCAATTATTTGTGTGGAAATCGTTACGTTACCTTGGATCAGGTCCCAAACTGGCCAGAATATGCCAAAGCAAAAGGCATCTATGACAAGGTCTGCAACGCGACGCCAGAAGACTTTCAGGCAATGCCAGAAGACGCCAAGCTTGCCAAACACATATCCCTGTGGAAAGGAGACATAACCTGTCTTGAGGTCGATGCGATTGTAAATGCTGCCAACCAAAGCCTTGTCAAAGGCGGAGGAGGTAAGGTGTTGTCTTTTTTAAACTGCTAGTAACAAATAAAAAGTGTTTTTCTCTTGCTCAATTTAGTGGACGGAGCTATTCATAGAGCAGCGGGCCCAGAGCTACAGAATGAGTGCAGGAGCTTAGGAGGTTGTCAAGTTGGGGAAGCAAAGCCCACCGGAGGATACAGGCTCCCAGCCAAATGTAACAACTTCATTTCTTTTCCGTTAATCAAGTAAAGCTTGTCAGTAACTTACCATATTGTGTAGACATCATCCATACGGTTGGCCCAGTCGGCAAGCAACCTGAACTTCTTGCGTCCTGCTACAGCAGTTCACTGGCTTTGGCTGAAAAACAAGGCTTCACTTCGATTGTACGTAGTTTTCATGATTCTTTTATTTTGCAGTCTCCCACCAGTTTCTTCTCCCTTTTATAGTGGAATTTTAAATGACAGAACGCCCTTGTAGGCGAATTACATGGGAAACGGTTCGGGAGATTTCACAAATAATTTTTTTTTTATATTTCGTAGTCAATTTGCGACAGTTAGCTTTTTAATCATAACAAATATTGTGATGTGGACACTGCGGATTTTTTCATTGCTTAGTATAGTCACGACAGGTTGTTTAAATTCCAACTTTTAGTAGGAAAGACGAATGTTCAAAAGTTGGTCTTCAGTAAAATAGCGCTAGAGTGTTTTTAGCAACTTTTGACGAAAATTGCAAATCCCACGGTTGGTTTTCGGAATAATCACGGGAATAGTTTGATGAACTTCAGGAGAGAAGAATTACTTGAAGTCATTGTCGGCCTTGCATTTTACTTTTCGCTAAAATTACAATTTAAAATGGTCCTTACGCAGTCTGAAGTCCAGTTTTTCACTTCTTTCCCCGAAAAGTCGAAAATTGATTCGCTTTACTCTCGAAACTGTGTGACGTAACTTTTTGATGTTCCTACTTAACGTAATTTAACGAAGGAAGATAATTAAATGTTATGATAAGTTTATTCTAAATAAGAGTCCAAATTTAGCTTTAAGTATATCCTTTCACTTATTATACATTGATTGAATGGGAGAAACGAGATAATTTCTTTAATTTCGAAATAATTTCGAAATAAAATCTTTCGATAATTTTTCGACCAAAAATTGAGAATCAATAATATCTTGGGAATCAATAATACCTAGAATATAACGTTGAGAAATTCTCGAGATTCAGAATGTTGGAAAAACAACAAATTCTTTAAACAATTGTAAATTATTTAGTCCTTTTCAAGGATATCTTTTTGTAAGATTCTAGGGATTTTCAACTTAAACTTCACTGTCAAGATTACTTCGAGAAACTTTGAGTGGTAAATCCAAAATCGTCCATGCAAGTTTTCATTTAATCGTCCATAAGAGATAAACGGTGTACAGT
Source organism: Triops cancriformis (assembly GCA_020615345.1). NCBI lineage: Eukaryota > Metazoa > Arthropoda > Branchiopoda > Notostraca > Triopsidae > Triops > Triops cancriformis. The sequence goes on along the minus strand of JAHZNP010001550.1, from coordinate 11,321 downwards.
GGCCTTAATTAATTTTCTGTCTAATTTCTTTATATTTTTATTTCAAACTTATTTTAGGTTATATAATGTTTAGGTTTAGTAGATATCTAAAAAAAATCTGCTATAAAACGGCTGGAAAACAAACAAACATGGTTTGGGCTAGCATATAAAATCAAATGTATATCCCAACTAATTCTGTAATAAATTTTTCTAGGCCTTTCCGTGCGTTTCGACCGGGATTTACGGTAATGGTCACTTTCCGATTTGTGTGTAATTACTTGACAAATTCATTCTTGTCATCTTATTTATTGTAGGCTACCCCAATGCTGAGGCAGCGCCTGTGGCTATTTCAGCCGTTCGTGATTTCTTGCGTTCTCAACCTAAGAATGTAATTAAACTAATTTTGCCTTTTCTATTTTGTCCTGTTGCTGACCGTGTTTTATTTTTAGGTGAAGAACATTGTTTTCTGCGTATTTTTGGACGTGGATGTGGACTTGTATGAACACCTGCTTCCGGGCTTCTTTCCTCGGGCCTAAAACGTCGGCAAAAGTTCCTGTTTTCTTTAGATAAACTTTTCCGTGATATTTTGAGAGCTTCAAGTCTGTCCAATTTTTAGGCCAAGTGAGCACAAAACGGAAGGGATTGGTTTTGTCATATCAAATGAAAAATAAAAAATGTGTTAATAGACAAGCGACCTTGACTTAGCCAAGGTTACGATCTAACGTTTCATGCTTTTAGTTGTAAACGTTATAAAAAGCAGGTGCGCTCCATGGTTGTCTTACTGTTTCCAAAAGTGTAGCTTCCATTGCAATACAAGTTCATATAATATGAAGATTGTCTCTGCTTATCGTAGCCCGTGGGTGTTCTCCTTTTTTCTTTAAGTTAGACTTGACAAGAAGCCATTAATATGCTAGTGAGGATTGACAAAGTATGTCCGGGACTTTTTCGCACTTTTTACCAGTGAGACGACAAGGTGGGTTGTTGACACATTATTTCGGCTATGTCCACTTTGACTACAACATTCTTTACTGAATTCGTTTTTCAGCACGAACTGCTGTCGAATGTCTCCTTGTAGTCAATTCTAAACTGACTCCTGGTATCGTAGCTAGTGGCGTACCGCAGACCATGGCACACGTCGAAAAATTTTGGAATTTTCATCCCACTGTATCGTCCACTCCAGTAACTTCTTACAGTGGTGATACTAAGAATTGGTTGCAAGGATGGTTTACTTTTTGCCTTCTCATTGGAGTTCCCCTTAGCGGGAAGAACTGCCCACAGACTTTCGTTTACAAGCTTCATTGTTTTCTTTGTGTTGTAATGGATACATTGGCGACTATAGCACACGCCGTGCCTTTTTATTACTGTAGTTTTGCCACCTCGGGCAATTTCGTTGCCATTGTTGGCGACTTGTTAGACTACACTATATTTTTTGCCACTACGTGCGGTATCCATATTTACGTTATTTACAGCGTGAAGAAATTTAGTACCCTGCTGCAGAAATTTGATGACGAATCCATCTTCGCTGGACGGACTGGTAGGATAACTACGAAAGCTTCGTGGATTTGCTTGACTTACAACCTTATAACGGTAAATGCTGAAATGGTAAAAAATAAGGGCAACAATCTGATCATTGCTTTTCTTTTTTTTTTGAAGGCTTGTAGCTTGGCAACGTTGAGTGTATTGACTTCGCGGGGCAGACCTGATTGCCTATTAGATTACCCGCCAATTTACAACAGTCTACTCATAGTGTTTATCAACGTAAACTGTCTGTATCCCGTAGCTGTTAGTTACACATTCTGTTTCCTTGCAATGGGCTTGGCTTTCCAGTTTAGCTCCATTTCACATTCTATTTGCAACGATGCCAGTTGCTCAGGCTTGGAAAATGTCCGAAATCGTTACGTGCAACTCATCAAACTGTTCAACGAGCTACAGGCACGATTTTCCTCCCTAAATTTCCTGTTGATAATAGCTTCTTGCCTAACGCTCTGCATGGGAGCTTTCCATACTTTGCGAACAGCGTCGTCGATGGACAGCAGTGGCAGTCACGCCGCAGTAGGAGTCATTGGGCTGTATGTAGGAGAACATTTGATTCGGATGGCCTGCGTTTGTATTGCTTCTGACTTTCTCCGAGAAGCGGTAAGAAATTTACATGGTTCATTAGCAAGATTATGTAATGCAATTGATCCACTTCTTTAATGCAAGATTTCTTTAATGCAAAATTTCTTTAATGCAAGATTTATTGAATGCAAGATTTGTTGAATGCGAGATTTCTTTAGTGCAAGATTTCTTTAATGCAGGATTTCTTTAATGCAAAATTTATTGAATGAAAGATTCTCTAATGCAATTGGTCAATATGGAAGTTAGGCAGCAGAAGTACCGCGAAGTTTGGCGCAAATATCTTCAGCGGACGTTTTCCAGAGGCCGGAAACAGTTACTTGCGTCCTGTTACAATTCCAGGCTTTGCAGCCTGTTGTCACAGGGCATGGCTTTTTCACGATTAGCAAATCATTACTGCTAAGGGTACGTTGCGATGTTGGAACTAGTTTGTTTACACGTTTCACAAACTTGTGCTTGTGTGTAGGTCATTAGCATTGTCCTGACGTATGTATTTGTTCTGTACCAATTTTGATGATCCGGTCGAACAGGACGTCTGGTAAAGTTGACATTACTGCACATGTAACAACCTGTTGCAAACATTCCAGCTGAGCAACAATGGGACGTCGATGTGAGTGGCATGTAACTGTAAAGCAGCAGGAGTAGAAACATCTTTAGATTTCTGACATATACTCCAAAACTATATCCACAAACATGATTATACAATATACTCGAAACTATTTTCTTGTTTACCTTATACAAACAAGTATCCGGCGTTTGGCAGGATATCAAATGGACGATATTTTCTAGTTTGTCTAACAAAAAAATTCTGCGGATTCCATGATACTTTGTACTGGAGGACGAAAAACGTAAAAATATTTGTATTTTGGACTGTAAGAAGCTTGCTTCAGTCGTTAAAAACGATAAACCGTTGACGAGTTGAAAATTCTGTCATGAACCCTGTAAACTATTAAATGACCTCTGGCTGTAACACGCTTGAAGTTGCTTCCCAAAATAAAGACTGTCGAACCTGTAACTGAATCGTGCATCCCCCCCTCTACTTCGCATATTTATTATTACGTTAGTCAGATTCCTGAGTATTAACTATTACATTAGCAGTTAAGCTACTAAGACAATTTTCTATTACCGAAACATCTTAGTCATGCTTCCTAATATAGTGGATGGAACTATTCATAGAACAGATGCGTTCCCCTATTTCTAAGTAGCCCTAGTCAAAACCGCGATCGTGAAAGTTAAAAAGCCATATTTTGTTATACAAATGGACAGTTAAGCCATGCTTAACAGCCTAAGGATAGTTAAGTTAGGTTAGCAAACCTTGGTTAGACAACTATAGTTGGCTAGCTATGATGTGTAGACTGTACTAATAGTGCCTATTGACCTTGATTAATGCTCATACATAACAGTACAGAAGCGGACATTCGGGTCAGTTGTTACTCAATGGCTTTTAATTTTTCATCTAGAGTACAAACTGAATTACCGCACAATATTATGCCCAATTAGTTATACAAAGCTATCCAATGAGCTACTGAATACTTGGGAAAGAACAACGAAAATAAGTTAAACGATATTTAAACGATATGCTACTTAAAACAATTCGATTCAGTTTTCGGTTTTTAATTAGTTTTTCTTTCATTTTTCCTTAATTTCAATTAAAATTTGCGTACAATTGATCGAACTCTACTCTTCCCTTCTTGCGCATACAATATGTCCAGTATTACAATGTCCAATACGTAGACAGCATGCCCAATGCGTGTACAACTTGTCCAGCACATTTCACCGAGCAGGGTGTGCATTTTCAGAATCACTATGTTGTTTCGTCCCATACAGGGGCGTATTTAGGGGGGGGTTCGACCCCCCCCCCCGAAATTTTGATTTTATAATGGGGAAGATAGGAGAATGACCAAGTGTCCAAAAAAATTGCATATTAACCCCCCCCCCGAAACTCCCCCCCCGAAATGAAATCCTGGTTACGCCACTGGTCCCATATATCAATAATTGATTTTGCGAATGATACTAAGATGAAAAACAACATGTATACTACGTTTCTGGGCAAAACTAGTACCACAGTCCTTGTTGACGATTCAAACTGACAATTTGATAGTAGGTGTCATGAAGGATGTCATCCTTGCTAATTCAGCGTGTTTGGAGGCGTGTTGCTCGATATCGACAAGCCTCTTTCGACTAAAGGCAACTAGATGTTCCAGGCCACACATTTCTGTTAGGAAGCAGTTTTGCGTGGGTCGGTCGAGTGAATACCACGTGTGCACACATTCCCAGTGAAAGTAACTTACTTAACAATTCGTTGTCCACCTAATCTACGCTTTCAATGCGTTACTTGCTCTCTGGTTCTTAACAAAGTCCAAGGATCATTATTGGAGTTATTACGGTTTGTCTGTCTTGCATAATTTATGCTCATTCACGATTTGCCCAAAATCAAGCAATTATTTCTTAACAAAATATGCTTTTCTTTTCAATATGCCTGTACATATTTTTAACACATCTTTTATCTTCAAATGGCTTCGAATTAAAAATGATTAAATTTTTTATGGCTCTATATTGAAAATGCCTTTATGTTTTTATATGTATGTAATGTTTTATTCATTGTAAACCTCTCGTAGTCCGATAGGCGCATGCCTGTTGACATATCCTTCAATCTTTGCACTGTCCACGTGAAGTTAGTCTTGTCGTCTGACCATGATCACGAAGCCAGGAGATGCATTCGAAGAAGTCCGTAAAACTGGAAACGAGGGTGCGGCGACTTTTGCCTCCGCCACCAAGTGGTGGACTACTTTGTGCCGCTTGGTGGCTCTGCCCGTACAGACCAAACACCGTTGGCAAAAACTATGTCAGTTTCTGGCTCTTTTCCTCAACGGAACGGCTTTTTTCGTGGCTACGTTTTCGCTCTACCTTTGTTGGATATATGAACAAAACAACTTATCTGAAAAAAAAGCTGCAGCCTATAGTTTGTCCATAGAAATCGGCGTTTATGATCTGTCTACTTTCGGCGTCCATATTTTGCTCTTCTTCAAGGCTGCGAAAATCAGCAAACTTGCTTCGGTATTAGAGAATGCTTTGCACCTAGACTCTAACTTGTTTTCGAAGATCAAACGCCTTTCTATGTGCTTCGCTATATGGGTTACATTTTCGGTAATTTTGAATTCCTTGTTAAAACACTACCTTTATTCTTTTCCCCTTTGTCGTGTGCATTTTCAGGTATGCGCTCGCATAGCTCTAGGTTTCGCCATTTTTTACGAGAAACCTATAAATGGTTGCCTATTCCCTTCTTCTTTTGGGTTCAACATCTTTTGTATAACCCAGTATTCTGCGTCGTCCGTTTATACTATGGTAGCGGGCTATGCGTTTTCCATTTACGCAATTGCGCTTGGCTGGCAGTTCCAGTCGGTAACGCGAAACGTTCGGCGATCTGACATCAATCTTAACGAGGCCCACAAACGCTACATAGAGATAGCCAAGGCTGTACAGCACGTGCAGTCAGCCTTCGGCGTGTTAAGCTTAGTTATTATCGCTTCATCTTCATTAATTATCTGCATGAGAACATACATGCTAACCGTTCCACCTATACATGACACATTTCGTAACGGAACAGGAGGGAAAACAACACTGTTTTGGAAGTTGGAATTCACCCGAATTTTGGACGTTTTGGAAAACTTCACCCGAGTAGCGTGTATGTGCATTACGGCGGATAATCTAACACGAGCTGTAAGAGAACTTAATTTCGTATGGACTGATAAAATGTGTTGAATTTCTGGAAATCTCTACATTTCATTTGATAAATTGGAGTTTTTATGAAGGGATGAAAAAGCTCTTGTAAACTGGTGCATAACTGATTTGTATATTGTCCGTACTACCCAGTAATGTCTTTCTATACTTCCCACACAGGCTCGTGAAGCAGTGGAAGCCGTAGCGATTGGGCAAGCTGAACTAAATTGGCCTGCGGCGGAATCTAGCAAGTCATTGTTGCAGTTACAAGCACTAGGAACCAATTTAACTGCTTCGGGATTTTATTCCATCGGCAAACCCCTTCTCTTAACTGTAATACATGTTTCTTTGTGTAACAATATAACTGACGTGACGCTATTAATTCTTTATATTAAGGTCATCAGCATTGTGATTACTTACACAGTAATCCTTTCCCAGTTTGCTGCCAAGATGTCGCCTTAAGTACTTCGCTAAATAAATCTAACGGTTTGACGTAAACGTGCTCCCAGAAATCTTCTGGAAGTGTTGTATTCTGTCTAATGTCCTGGTTCAGCGTGCTAGACGCGTACTGGGAAATCTCCCACGGCTGTTATATAAGGGGCGGAGAGCTTTTTTTTCGCACTTGCACTGCCTCTAATACATGTTTTAAAAACCAAAACACCTGTCTTGTTACACACTCTTTCGAAATGGGACTGATAGTAGTTGTTCTAGATTAGAGAGGCGTGGTACAAATATAAGAACTTCCTCAGTCGAAGACAGCTTTGTATTTTTAGTAGATCTCTAAAAAAGAACTTTTTGCCATGTGGAAACTAGTCTTTTTTGCAGCCTTCGTCGCGTCAGCTTCCGATAACGTGTTGTTTCATGACTGCGGTATTTCAGTAGTATTTTGTTGTGTTTGGAATATTATTATTAAACTCATTCCCTACAGGCTCTCTGGGCGTCGTGCTGTCCCTTCGCGTTGGTGATTGTTCCTACGATGTGTGCACAGTTGTTAGAGGCACGAACGTGTCGGTTGCTCTCGAATTCGTCAACGGTAAAGAACAGTTTAGCCTTAGGTCGATAGGAATGTATTTTCACATAATCGATTGCAGTGTTTTTGTCTTTGCGAACTTAACCCATTAGGCACGGCACATAGATCTCGCTGAGCTAGAGTAATGCCACTTAAGATTTTCCTTAAAATTGGCACGTAAGGATGTCATGACGCGTACTACGTAAATCTAGTCTACGTAAATCTAGTCTACGTAAATCTAGTCTACATAAGCTGATGTTGTACAAGATGATTTACGAATCACGGTTAAATATTTTAAACTGTCTTTTGGGACGAAACTGGCTGTAAACTGAGGTTAGCTTCTCAATTAGGAAAATATACCTAAGTGCAAAAAAACATGGGGAGTTCCCAAATGGAAACAATGATAAATTTGTCATTAGCCTACTATTCAGGTATTATTGATGATATGATGCTCGCTATTGTTCAGAATTTTTCGTAGATGACCTAACTTACTAACTCTAAGATACCGAGGAAAACAACGCATTATGCTACTTTCCGTGATTTTTGTATACTTATTTTTTACTCGAATTACAAAAATTTCAGACTTTAAGCAAAAAGCGGCATTGGAAAAAAAATACAAGAAGCTTTGATATTTGTTCTGACGAAGTGCACAAGTTACACAAAGAAAGCTGTCGACACATCTCAAATAAAAATTCTCAATTTTGTTCCCATTTTGGAACAGCCGCGCCAAAAGGGGTTAACGCTGCCATTATGGAGATTTTACCTCCACCATCTTGGTGAGATCAAATGTCGCCATCCCTAACGCTTCTGCAATTTTCATGGCTTTTAATAACGTAGATCGCAACTATTTCAAACTGACCGTGTTTAACGGCGGAAAAAGGACTGCAAAGATGGCGCCATTCAATTTTGGCAAGATGGTGCAATGCTTATGTTTAGTTGATGTTATTGGGTTGTCCGTCACTAACGTGTATGTCTATATTCTACAGAGGTCCCAGTTAATACGCTTGAAAGCGTTCTGACGCTGGACGGAATTGAGAAAAATCTGGAAGGAGTAGAGAATGACGTTTGCAGCTCTTTGTCCCAAGGCGATTGTCCACTAGGAGGCGGTGAATTCGCTACCTACTCATCGACAATTCCCATGCTGCAAACCTACAAACGAGTAAATTTAGATTTCTGAAAATTCTTGGGAAACTACTAACTCATGTTTGGGAACTTTTTTCAAGGGCTTGTACGATGTAGAATGGAAGTTTCTGAATGAACACGGTGGCATGACTGTATGTGTCCAGTTTACTGTTGATTTTGAATACCTCGGCTAAATAAATTCGTAATTCCCTTTGTTCACGCTAACTTGAAATACTGCGTTGTAGAGTTCAATTTACAGAGAATGGTGTACTTTATTAATGGTTCTTTACTGTACAACACAACACGGATAACAACTATTGTCCTTTTCACGGGAATTGGAAAATAAAACCGAAAAATTAACCAACAAGAGAGAATGGAAAGCTTCACTAGTTAGAAGGAGTGGATGAAGACCCTGGTCTTTTCCTCCGAGGAATCTTTACTTAAAACAGAAGATCCGCATCTTCCTCCACTCCCAACATGTTAGGTGGATCATCATACAAGGCATTTTCAGCAGCGAGATTGGCAGCTTTGATTTCCGCCTTAACCTTCTCATCCTTTTTCCTCGCGATACGCTTCTTGTCCTGGATTTTCTTTAACCTAACGTTCAAAATGTTCATAAGAATGGTCGTGGCTAGTTATCTTTTTAAATTCAATTCGATTAATTTTTCCTTCTTACCTATAGAACTCTTCACGTTCTAATTCATCCAACTCGGAAATGATGTAAGCTAAAGTGCGCTCGATACGTGGAATGATAACTACAAATAATTTTGTAGTATAGTGCACCATAACTTTTTGATCTATAAGAGGAAAATTACCGTGTTCAATGGCGTTGACACGCCGGTTGGTAATTTTGATAACTTCGTCCAACGTGACGAAAGAAGTCTGCAAGGATGCAAGTTCTACCAACAAAGTTAGTGCTTTCTGGAAGTTTTTCTTCAAACGAGCCAGTTGCTGGCCACCACGAGCTAAGCCAGCCAACTCGTAAGTATCGGCACCATCTTGATAGCTCTCAAAAACCGGCAAAGTAACACCTATTCGAACATATTGCGTGAAAAAGATGTTGCAAATGAGCAAATGTTTTGAGTTAAACCTGCTACGTTATCTTTCTTGGAGCGAACTTTAATCTGGGCTTTGGTAACGTTTTGCAGAACTACTTGATTGAAATCTCCAGTGGCAAATTTCGCTTCAGCCAACGAAAACGAAGCCTCTTTCATAACTTCGCCCATCGTGACCTTAGTCTGAAAAAAGAAATAAGGAAATATTAATACGTGATTCTCTTAACTTTAGGCATATTATACTTGGATGATTTTCTTCAGAATCAAGCGAAATCTCATTTGCAAAGCATCAGCTTTCTTTTTAAGCAAACTGTGGCCAGTTTGGGCGCCCTTCAATCTGGCTTTCATCATGGATTGAGCTCTAAAATAAATATTTGTCACAATGGAGTCATATAAATATGCTAGGGAATAACCTTACCCTCGAGAAGGAAAAATTGGTATCCTGTCTTTACCAGACATTATTATTAAACTTTAAAAAGATCCGTACCAAAACTCGTCACTTTGATGCTGATCAGCACCACAAGACAGTCAGCTGACTTGTATCTTTGCTCTAAACGCAACCCGTGAAACCGGGACCGCCAACCCGCACATGCAGCTAAAGGGGCACTCAGACAGTTCAAGTCTTGTTGCGCGGACTGCGGAACGCTGGGTAACTAGACTAGGAATCCGCGGGTCACTCCGTGAAGCTTCGCCTGTCTGAGTGCGCCTTAACTCATGCGCTCCATGCAACCTTGTACTATAGTGTCACTAAAAAAACTCAGCGGAATTGGACACCTATAGCTATTCAATTCCTACCATGACCAAAAGCTGTCCCTGCTATCACCAAGTAAGTGCTCAGGGGAGAACAGAAGCGGCTCAGGTAGGAGAGCTTTCAGCAGAGACAAGGAAGGGCCTCCACGGTCTGTACCGGGATTAGCGAGTTTTTTTTGTGACACTATAGTACATTTAACTCATTGCATTGCAAGTTTAATTCATTTTCATTAAATTTTATTTGAATTGAATTCGAATAAGTTTTTTTTAATTTGAACTGAATTTGGCTACTGGTATACTTTTGAGCGGAATTAAACTTAAGAGGCGGCCGAGTTTGTCAAAATTGATAGAACAATATAGTCTAGTTTAAAATGTAATACAATACTTGATTTTTTTAAATATCTAGGATACAATATCATACAGAAGGAACACGCGTGGGACTTGAAAACTCGTAATCACAGCTTTTCGCTCTTTCCTCGAAGCAGCAATACAATTTTAACGCCACTTGTTTTCTGGCTTACTTTATTTAAGCTGAGCCGCACTAGAGTAGCGAACGATGTTCGTAAGAAAAAAGAAAAGATAAGAAAAACATACACAACGCTTTTCGAAGACTAAAACGTACAGGCGATGTCACGTCGACTCGCGAAAACGTGAATTTTTCGGCCGGAAAAAAGAGATTCGGTCACCGAAATTTTGCCGAACGAATACTGAATCGGCGAACATGGGATCCACGAATATGGAGCTTTGACTCTAATCAACAACACACTTAAAAAAATTAATAGCAGTCAAATTATGAAAATAACCTACGTGAAACTAAAAACTTCTCAGGTGTAAAATTGGAACTAAATCTAAGAAGGTGAGTGAAAGACTACTGTAAACCTAACCGTAGGCTATGGTTTAGGGGAACGACATGCCAAACGGCGTGAGCAATTTCGCCAAATTACTTAGTGTTTCAGTAAAGAATAATGTTTCAGTAAAGGAAAGTTTTGTATCCTTTCTAGCATCAAAGTCGAAGTACAGTATTACGACAAGTTCATTGAACCTTTTAAATATAGTATTTTCGTCTTGATTTTGGACTTAGTGTTGAAAGAAGGGCCGACATGTGCGAAACGTGTCACAATGCCGTGACTTTTGGTACATTTTTGGATCATAACCGTGTCTCTTAAAAATTTTCCGTGATTTTAAGTAGCCCTGTAATAACACTGTTAAAAAGGGTACCAGAAACTAGTGTATTCTGCCTTCCTATACTTGGAGGTAGCTAACAAAAAACTGTACCTCTGCCAAAAGATGGTGTGCAACTCCGACAATATGGGCATTCTCTCCCCAAAAACTAGTAGCAAGTACTCAAATTTGGCAATTACCCCTAGTTTTGGGGAATTATTTATTTAATTATTGGGAACACTTCCCGAATTTTGGGACTTCTTGTAAAATTTAGTATTCACTACTTAAAAACGAAGAGTGACTCTATGCGACCTCGGCTTGACCATACGCTCGAGGCTTGTGACGAGTGACCTTGCACGCTTTTTGCATGTTTCTGACCACCGACTAGTTGAAAAGGAATAGTGACGTTA